>CAIGRS010312780.1:0-13018 GCA_903798395.1 Fraxinus floribunda | reverse complement strand
TGTCAATTTAAGATGGTTCAATTAGTTCCCCAACAAGATTTGCATTATAATATTTTGTTGTGAACGGGAACTAAATTCTATTTTGCCGTGAGTTTTTTTTTAGGATTGTAACTATCAAGAGCAAAAGCCAATAACTAAGACATAACAATTCTACATTTCTTCTTTTTTTAAATAATGTACAAAAACAAATCAAGAAAACTATTTACTATCGATTGAATTTTTCTTTGTGCTTGTTGTTGTTCAAAGGTTGTTATGACTGGGGTGTTTGAAGGTGATGGGGTTTACAATTAAGATTGTAGATATGGTGAAAACAGTGACCTGTGGGTTGGGAATGCTGCTCATGGATTCAGTTGATGCATTCAAGATATTTGTGAAAATGAGAATGTGAAAAGTGATATTTTGTCACTTTTTCCTGAAGAAATCGCAGTATCTTATTAGAGCAATTAACTAAATANTGCTCATGAATTCAGTTGATACATTCAAGGTGTTTGTGAAAATGAGAATGAGAAAAGTGATATTTTGTCACTTTTTCCTGAAGAAATCGCAGTATCTTATTAGAGCAATTAACTAAATATACAAGTGTATGTTTTTGAAAATTTAAATATACGAATTCAAACCTTGTTTTAGTCTTGCATTCAATTTATAATTCTTTGATTCAATTCAATTGATGCATCCAATGTATTTACTGTAATGGGAATATGAAAAAGTGACATTCTATTACTTTTCTATCTCAAACAAAGTGATAGTAAGTGAAAAAAGTGACAAATATTCATATAAACTTAGATTTGGAAGCTATTCAATAAAGTGATTAATACCCAAAAAATGATAGAAAGTGACAAAAATTGACGCAGAAGGTATTATTTTCTTGATTGCCTAGCCTTGATTCTCGTTTTACAAACATTCTTAAAAAACATTTGTGCTTTGATCAATACATCAAATCATTGCCACCACCAAAGTTGACAAAAAGTGGCAAATCTCAAATAATCATCAAATTCAATGTGAAGTAGTTGCTAGTGATATAAATTGAGATGGATAGTGGGTTTAGTAATAAATGTGTTCCAAGAATTTGTGCACTATATTTGTTTATATAAAGTTGTTCGTCAATTTTATAAAAGTGATATTGAGTCACTTTTTAAAATTTTGTCACTTTTTAAAATTTTTTTGTCACTTTTGAAGAAAAATAAAATAAAATAATATGTTATATTTTCTAATATGATTACTGGTGCTGCACAAATGGATGATACTATTTTGATATTTGTCACTTTTTTGAATTTGTATCACCTTTTTAGAGTCATTTTTTTTTTGGTAACTTTTTTTGAGTTTGTGTTACTTTTAAAAAAAAAGTGACATTGCGTCACTTTTTTATTTTACACAGTATGTTTTACTTCCTAAAAATCTTTCATATGATTTTCAAAACATCCCTAATTTTAAGGGTATTTTTGTAAGTATTTCTACTTTTTTATTACTGGAGGATTGGAAAACTATATGGACCAATCCAACAAAATAGTTGCATGAGCCCATCAGCAATAAGGCCCAGCCAATGATTAGAACTAAAACTAACAAAGCCCAAGAACTTACTAGTAGTATTTCTCAACTATCCAGTCCCACATCGACGAAATGGAATAGTTTTTACCATTTGATATGGCAATGTGATAACAAGATCTTCCGTCCCTTCGGGGACATCCGATAAAATTGGAACGATACAGAGAAGATTAGCATGGCCCCTGCGCAAGGATGACACGCACAAATCGAGAAATGGTCCAAATTTTTTTGTTCAATTTTTCCTGCAGTTTCATCGAAACTGTTAGTGTTTTCTGTTGAATGCTTGACGGTTTGGTTTAAATTGCCAGGGTTTGGTTCAGAAATTATCCTTTTTTACTTTTTCTGATTTACAATTTCATCCAGATATTGAGGTTTTCCGTTGTTGAATACTCGAGGTTTGGTTCATCAAAATTGTTAAAAGTTTTTGTAGAGAATCCATTTTTTTTTTGTTGTATCCAATTTGTTGCGGTTTTTGTTGACTAATGATCTGATTTTTTTGGGTTAGTTTGCAGATTCATTCAAATTGTTGGAGTTTTTTGTCAAATGCTTGTTAGGGTTATTTTGGTTGAGTGGTTCTCATGGACCTTCGGGATTCAGGTGCTATTTCTCTTGTAATTATTTGGACGTGTTCAATTTATTTCTTGGTGGTGAAACGTGGTCCTAATTCAAGATTCTTTAGCTTTTAATATGTTCATTACACTTGAGATTTTTATTTTTATGATCCATTGTACGTGTATTTTGAGTTTAGCATTGTAATGAAAAGAGGCGGAGGACTGGGACTAGGACATGCAATTGGTGGCGTGCTGGTGGTTGTGGACAGACAGAGGTCCTGCAGCTGCGGCCGCAAAAACCAGAACATCTTTTTATAAAATGTGAGTTATTTGCATTCATTTCGTGATTGATCAAGCGTAAAATTCATTAACACTTTATTCTGATTAAAGAGCTAGGGAGCAGTCAGAAATTATTAATGCTATATGGTGCTATAGAGGATTTTCTTTTGCTAAGCTCTCTGTGATTTATCATTTTCTCATTTGAAATTTCGAGAAACTGAAAAAAAAATGTAAATAGTATAACACTAAGGCGAAGAAAATGGTATTTATTTCCTGTTTTGAAATCTAAAGATTCAAGGAATTGGGAAATCAAGCAAAAGATTTATTGTAGTTTAGAATATACGTTTCAATGTGTTTACCTGTCAATGATAGAGTAGTTGTCTATGAAATATTTTGTTAGGCGAGAAGTTGGTTCGACATATGAACACTGGACGTTTGCATTTTTTCATTCTTTGTCCTATACAATTTTTCGTAGTTTTTGGAAGTTGTAACACAAGATAGAAGAACGACATAAAGATCCATCGTTATTAATATGGTAAGGAAACATTTTGTACAAGGACAATGCTAAATGTAATTCCAAATATTGGATTAGGGTAAGTACAGCCAATAAACATCCTAACAGAAATTGCCACAAAAACTCCAGGCAAAGGAATCATTTGTGCAACCTCTGGTTTTGGCTTCCAGCCGAATCCAAAATACAATGAATGAGTTACCAGCCCCCAATTGTTTCTCAGTTGGCTGTTCAACTCTTTGTCAAAGGATGTGGCTGATCTGCTGCTCCAGCTCAAAAGACCTTTCAAAGGCAGTTTGAATGACAGACCTTAATCTGAGACACCGTGCGGAGGCAGAGTGAACATGTTAAATGGGCTGAATTTCTCCAAGAATGCACATTTGTTCTTGGACACCATGCAGGGGTTGAAATAAGGCTACAGATGCCCTTGAGAGTTGAGACTTAGCCCTTGTTTGGGCTCCATTAAAATGAGGTTTTGGAGAAAATGTATTTTGGAGTAGTAAATTTTCTTGAGAATGTGGTTTTAAAAAGTAAGGAAAAATTTGGGTTTAAATGTAATATTATTTTATTGAAGAATGTGTAGTTGAAAAAGAATTTCTAAAAAACATATTTTTGGTTTAACCCAAACAGGGGCTTAAGGATGAATATCGTCAATCTCCAGATTTGTGTCATCTTAAATGACCTCGTATATACCTTCCTAGATATTATTTATTATTTAAAAAAAAAAAAATCAGGATGGGCATCCTTTCAGATGAAGAACGTTGTTAATCCTTCATACTTCACTTGGAGAATTCTTAATTTGGGAATTACTCGCTAGGGGTCTTGCTCGACATTTCGCTAGAGTGATAAGACCATAACTTTTGTCGAAGAACAGTTTTTATTGCCTTAAAAGAGATCCGTCTTCATTGTCTCCTGATGTCATACGTGTCAAGTAGGTATTCCTGAGAAACAAAGTATTGGGTTATACACTCCACTTTCGATTCCACATACTCCTTTGTGTTGCCTTCGCATGGACTTTATATTAGGACTACCTAAAAGGCTAAAACCGCTAGAAGTCATGATTCCGTCTACATAGTTGTGTACAAGTTCTCTAAATTGAAAAATTTTACTCGTTCTAAAACCACTTATGCCTCCCATGTCGCCAAATTGCTTTCCAAGTAAATTGTTTGCCATTCTCCCAATCTATCTGATCGAGATGTCAAGTTTGTCGGTTACTTTTGGAAAATGTTTGGCACAACTCTCCAATCGGTTAACATTAGATGTTGATCTCCAGAAACTGCATTTTTATCTTTCCGTAATTTCTCCTCCACGGTCAAAGTTGCGGACATCTTGTCAATTCCAACAATGCATCATCCAAATCCGGTTGAACATAAGCTCTGATACCACTTTTATAAAACAAAGCCGATACTAGAATTGATTTCATAGCATTGTCAGGACTAATATCACTTGTTGTGATACCAATCACCGGATTGAGATGTTGACGTTATAATAAAGTATTTGATCAAGAATAAAAGAATAAAAAAAGACAATAATACGACAGAGAAATCAGGAGATTTTATTGACTTAAGAAAAATTACAATAGATCTTATAATTCTAATAATCATATATCTCACACTTGTTAAATTGTATAGAAGAGCTTAATATTTATAGAAAATATGTAAGTGATATTCAAATCTTTTTGGTAGAGTTGTTGATGAAGTATAATATAAAAAATCAACTCCAAAATGAAGTAGGAGAAGAAAATAGCGAAAAATTCGAACAAGTTACTGGCGGACACCACGACACCCATCCAGGCACCCCGGCATCTGCACCGGTGTTTTGCCTGATTTTTTTTTTTTTTTTATTGTTTACTTCATCAAAATCTTATACAAGTCCAATACCAATTTCCAACACCCAATGGGTTTCCAAATAAAACTTCAATTTGATATATGATTTCAATAGTATTCCAAATTGAATTCTATTTAACGTGCACTTCAATTAGAATTCTTCAATTATTTCAAATACTTTAACAAAGGAATTCGGGTCACACCCAAATTCCAACCATTGAAGTTCCTAATTTGTGGTACCATTGTCGAGATATATTTAGACCACATTTTCTACCGTTACAATCATTGAGATTAATTACATATTAGTGAATTAGTGTCGAAAAATTTCGCACGTTACTATTTTTCTTTTCTTTGGATTTGGATTTACTATTAATTTGGATGGTAGCCATTGTCAGAAAAATCTGGTGAAGATATTATTAAATAATAGAAAAGGCGTGGTTGAAAAGGATTTTTGTGGTATTTTCTTTGAAATGCTAGAATTTTTAAAGACAACATTTGATAGTTTTCTATTGAAAAATGGCAAAAAAAATTAAAGAAACCGACATGCTGCAACAGCAGCATCTGTTGCAATTCTGTTGTTTTTCTTTACATCCATTATTTAATTTAGCTCCTGACAATTATTTTCAAATTTTTTTCTTCATATTTATTTTCAATTATATATTTTTCACGATAAAATATTTATACGAAAGTTTTTCCCTACTTTTCAATAACACATTTTTCTAAAAATCACTATTAACAATATTATTTTTTGAAAACAATAACCACAAAAAAGGCTTACGGTATGTTTGATAGATATTATTTTGAAAGAATGAATTTTAGAATAGTAGATTGATAGACAATATATAGGGATGACAACAAAACGGATATGAGACGGATCGGCCATTTCCTACCTCCGTCCCGTCGGGTATTTTTGTTACCTTACCCATACCAGATTAAAGCGGGACGGGGCGGACTTCGGCTGGAACGGGGCGGGGCAAGTCCCTTGTCCCATTTATCGCCCCATTTATTTTTTATTTTTATTTTTATTTTTATTTTTTTATGTCTTTAGTTAGTAAATATTTTTATTTTTTTACTAATTTGTTGAAAGCAACATATGTTCTCTTTGAAAATGATGATAAATTTATTATTTTTATTCTAAAAAAACTTAAATTTGAAGTTAATTTTAAATGGGGGTGGGGACTATGTTTTTTGTACCGCCTCGTACCCACTTTGAGGTAATGACCATCGTCCCGTCCCCGCCCCATTTACCCGGTTAGGCGGATAATCTCTGCCTCATTCGAGGCGAGGCCCCATGAGTATCGAGTTGAACGATTTTTTTTGTCATTCCTAAAAATATATGATTGAAAAAGAAAGAAAAGTTATTGATGTGATGAAAATATTATTTTCTTAAAGAAAGTATGATTCAAAATGAATAGAAGAATAAGAATGAAAATTTTAATGTACATCAAACAACTCAAAGTTATTTGAAAAGTGAATCACATGAGCTGCACTCCAATACATTCAATAATTCAAACTCACTCACACACACACACACACACACACACACTCTCTCTCTCTCCTCAATAATTACTAGACTTTTCCGTCTCCTGGTTTCATAGTTAGCCTATGTTTGGCACACATTAAAATTTTTATTTTCATTCTTTTACTTATTTTTAATCATACATTCTTCAATAAAATAATATTTTACATCACATTGATAATTTTTCCTTCATTTTCAACCACACATTCTCCATCAATCTACTATTCCAGAATATATTCTTCCAAAATAATGTAGGTCAAACACACCCTTAATCTGCAAGCTCCAAAGCCACGAGCTATCAATTTTAATTTTTATCTTTTTCTAATATTTCGATAAAAATAGAAAACAAATTTAGGGTTTGTTTGGGTCCTTCTTTTGGAGAATATTTTTTGTAATAATAATATTTTTTGGAGATTCATATGTTTAAAAAATTAAGAAAATTTTTTGAATTCACATGTAAAGTTATTTTATTGAGAAAATATATTATTGAAAATGAGACTGCGAAAATATGAATTTTTAAGAATATGGCTCAAGCAGGGACTTAAAATACCATAGCAGTGCAGATATCAATAAAGCACAAAGTACGTTTCTTTTCCAAAATATTATCCCAAAAATTACTCCAACTTTGAATTTCGTCTCCATAGTAGCAAATGATTATTGTTGAAGTTTGAGACGAGGTATCAATGTTAAGACACATTCAAACGAATACTTCAATCATATTATTGAATTTTGAATCGAGAATATCAAATCGATCATTATTAAAGTTCCCAAATTGGATTATAAACTGAACATATTGGGCATATTTGAGCGTTTATTTTTCATTTGATGAGAGAGATAAAATTTAATGAAAAATACTGCATATAATTTAACCCTTAAATGCAGGTCATTTATATTATTAGAGTTTAGGGCCTGTTCGTTACAGCTTAAAATTTAATTAAAATTGAAAATATGATCGTTATTGGGTCTCACTCGTCTAATAAAAGTCAACAATAACGACTAATTTTTCAATTTTAAACCGATTTTAATACCTACCGAACACGCCCTTAATTATATAATTAATGAGTGAAATAAATTATTAATAAGTAAAATGTAATGTTAAACTTTGTCAGAATAATAATGTCAAAGCAGTGTTCAATCTTAGGTGGCATGAGATAATTTGACGAAAAGAATAACTATATTTTAAACAATTTAATGATAAAGTGTTATACGACATTACATAAACAATTATGTTGTATTCTGGCACTATGGCACGATTCTTAAATTTTTGAGATAGAATTTATACAGCTTAGATTGTCTACTTGTCTCTAGGATACATACTTTTCATAGCAACCCCATCTTTGTGGAAAGCTCAAAAAGTTTGTACGTCTCATGTGAACTTCTCTCTCTCAATAATTAGTTGTCTTGGACTCCATTTTCAGATCTACAAGCTCCGAAGCTATATACTAAAATTTTTCTTGTTTCTTTGAAGTTTTTATTTAATACAAACAATTGTTAGCATCTATACTATTAGGCCTTTAAACACAAATATTCACTTTTCATTATCTTTCTTTTTTTCCCTGCAATCGCGTGAATCCTTTCCCTATGTCATCAGGGGAGGGAGAAACGGGTACAGATTGCCTGGAAATGACAGAAGAGGGGTGCCCTTTACCAGACGAGGATACACTGTTTACTGGGCCGATAGGATTCTTTATAATCGTGTTCGAGTACGTGTAAAATTTGTCCTGCCAACTTGGGCTCCCATCAACCGATATGTTTGATTTTCCGGATCCGCTCAGAAACTCAAAAGCTATTGAAAATATCAGAGACATTCTCCAACAATTATTGTCATGTAGGAAAAAGCTTAAGGTACTCTTCACTGTCCCAAACCCGCAAAGCTTGTCATATCCTAATGAAGTTGTTGCAGTCTTTATCAATTTTCTCCTCCGAATGGTAGAATCCATACTATATTTCAAGTCAGAATACATTTCTTTCCAAAATCTCCGGACAGAGCTAGGATTTCTTATTACTTTTCTTGGAGATACATCAATGCTGCTGCATTTGCAGCCCACTAATAATGTAGTGATGGATATCGAAGCTGTGGTTAATGAGGTAGGAAGTTTCTTTTATTCCTTGTTTTTCACCTTGGTAGTATTCTTGGTCACTCGGAAGGAAGAAACCTTTATTGCTTTTACGAGGCTTAATTTAACGGATATTGAAGATGTGGTCATCGAGGTAGTAAGTTTCTTGCACACTGGCTTTTTCGACTTTCTTGAGGACATGCCATTGCAGACCACTACTGAGGTAGAAGAAACCAAGAAAGCAATGGCGGATATCAAAGCTATGGTCCATGAGATAGGAAGTTTCATAGTTTTCACCAAGAATGATCAAATCCCGGAGAGTGGAGTATTGGATCTAGCTATTTCCGATTTGTTACCAAAGTTTGAGCTCTTGAAATCAAAGATCAAGGAGCACTGCATCACAATCTTAAAGATACCGAGTGATGTGGCTCCAAGAACTGGCGTGGTTTCACTCTTCATTGTTGATTCCGTTCTTGATGATCTCATGGACCTAATAAATAACAAGTCGGACAGGATTGTTGATGTGAACGATCAAATTGTAATGCTACATGAGGAGCTAATGTTATTGGCATTTTCCGTCACAAATATAGCCGTGAAGCAAGAAGCAGAGCATGAGGAACTTTTGATACGGGTCATGGGCATAGCATATGAAGTTGAATATGTCATCAACTCATTTCCTCTAGTTTGGTATCTCACCCTCAGACTCCCTCAGCTCATTGAGAAGATTCAGCTTATTATGATGGCTGTCAAAGAAATGAAGAACGATATTGATGTAGTTGGAATGCCAAAAGTTGCAAAATATCCAGGTGAACACTTACCGTCGCAATCTACAGAGTCTCCCATTTTGGAAGATATTGTTGTGGGGTTTGATAATGTGACAATCGACATTGCAGAACAACTGGTTGGAGGGACAGAGCAACTGCAAATTATTTCCATATTTGGAATGCTTGGACTTGGTAAGACGACTTTAGCAAATAAACTATATAATCATCTCTCTATTGTCTATCATTTTTACAAGCGTGCCTGGTGTGTTGTTTCTCAAACATATAAGAAGAAAAATACTTTGATTGACATTTTGAGCTCGATGAAAAATGTTAAGAAAGAAACAATTGCAAACGAGGACGATGAAAGATTGGCGGAAGATGTTTACAAAAGTTTAAAAGGAAGTCGTTATCTCATAGTCATGGATGATATATGGGATACGGAAGTATGGAATGATTTAGAAAGATATTTTCCAAATGATGGAATTGGAAGCAGAATCTTATTCACCACTCGGAATAAAGAAGTTGGTTCAAAAGCTTCACCTCATGGTGTCATAAATACACTTCCATTTCTATCAGAAATTGAATGTTGGGATCTATTACAAAAGAAACTGTTCATAGATAAAAGTTGTCCTCAAGAACTATTGGACATTGGGAAGCAGATTGCAAAAAGTTGTCATGGCCTACCACTTGCAGTGGTCGTGATAGCTGGAATTCTTGCAAATATGGAGAAGAAAGAACACTTGTGGCAAAATGTTGCAAGAAATTTAAATTCATATATTTCCGAAAATCCAGACAATTGTATCAAGATATTAGAACTTAGCTACAATTACTTGCCAATGCACTTGAAACCATGTTTTCTTTACTTTGGAGCATTCAAAGAGGACGAGGAAATCCACATACAAAAGTTGATATCATTATGGGTTGCTGAAGGATATATAAAGAAGGAAGAGCGTAAGAGTTTAGAGGATGTGGCACTAGAATATGTGATGAAAGTCATTGATAGGAGCCTGGTACTTGTTGCTGAAAAAAAATTTGATGGTTCAATCAGAACTTGTAAGATTCATGATCTATTGCGTGAAATAAAAACTTTTTGAAGATTGTCAATATGTAAGATCTCTATTTCTCTTTTTTTTACTTCTCTATTTGTACATTTTCGTTTTAGTGTACTAATAATCGTGACTATATCTGATGATCATATCATGTGTGATTATGTTTTTACCAGTAATGATGATGAATCTCATCCACTACCGTACTTCAGTGAAAAACACCATTGTCTGAGTATCGTCTATGGGGTCCTACCTGTGTCCTCGCTACCTTTTGGCCCATGTGTGCGCTCTCTTTTATGTAGTAATGTTCAGTTTCCCACATTAGTTGCATGCAGCTTCAAAGTTCTTAGGGTCTTGGATTTTTACAGTAACTGGACAAATCTTGTTGTAATCGGAATTGAACAGCTTGTTCACGTGAGGTACTTGGAACTTTCAGATACACTTCCACCAATGGAAAGCTTCCACAAACTAGAATTTCTTGTTATGAACGCTTATGATATTGAAATACCGGATGTCCTCTTTAAAATGATGAGTTTGAGACACATGCATTTCAAGGGCAGTGCACACTTCAGTGAGTCTATTCGTCATCAAGCAATTAAGGATAAGAGCTTCCAAATAAAAAATAACCTAGAAAGTATTTCTTTCCTTCGAATTTTCGATAAAACGGATGAGAAGATTTTGAGGTGTTCACCAGATCTTCGCAGACTTAAAGGCATGGTTAGATCTTCACAGAGTTATTCTTTTGACTTCCTTAATCAGCTCGAATCATTGAAGCTCGAATCATGCAGTTACAGGGAAGATTCATCGTGCAATTTGATCGGTCTGCCCTTAAATCTCAAACAATTGACTCTATTTCGTGCACACATATCCCCGGAACAAATGGAGATAATCGGGAAATTAGAGTACCTTGTGGTTCTCAAATTACGTGATGTTTCCTTTGAGGGAGGACTATGGGACACTAGTGAAGGTGAATTTCCACAACTTAAATTCTTGAAACTCTCTGGTGTAGAGCTTGCAGAATGGAATACCTCAAGAGATCATTTCCCAAGACTTCAACGACTAAGATTGGAATATTGCGAACATTTGAAGATGATCCCTCCCAGTTTAGGTGATATTCCAACATTACTAATGATTGAGGTATATCATTGCGCAGAAGCTATCAAAGAATCTGCTAAGAGAATTCAAGAAGAACAAGAAGACAAGGGAAATGAAGATGTTAAAGTCATAATCTCTGACTTTTTAATGTGAACAGTGAAGCAGTAAGGTAATCAGAGCAATGGTTTTTGCTGTTATACTATGATTCTCTAAGAATTTCCTTTTCACTTGTTATATTATATTTTGCACAATTTGTGCTCTTGCAGGAAATACCTTTGGCAGCCTTCTGAGACATTTGCAGCTGTAATAAGAGATGATCTCTTGTTTTAATCTCTTTCATGTTCTCATCTTGGTCCTAGGTATTGTGTGTACTACTAAATGAAACATCAAATAACTTGTATTGTAGTTTTCCTTGTTTTGAAACTTAAGTGAGCTCTATTTCATGAGCCTCTGATGTTATTCTAGGAATTACTATATCCCACGAGGTGCTATTTTGGGGCATTGATTCTCACAATAATTGACTAATTTGAAACACCCAGGACTAATACAAATCACCTTAAAAGAGATTTCAGAGCTTAGCAAGTTGATTAAATTCACTCTCATATGGCCTTAAATTAACTTATATGGGCCCACATGGTAAGAGGAGAGATTTTATAGTTAAATTGGCCCAAATATCTATACTAGCTCAAATATCTATATTAGCCAGCTTCATATTGAGCCCCGGCCCAAGCCCAATTATCCAAATATTCTTTCATGATATTAATAAAATGTGATTACCTAATTAGATTTTTATTTAATGCAAATTTTACTTATAATTATATATAAACGTTTATAATAAATAAAATTGTATTGGATAGAGCAATAATAAATTACTTATTTTTATAATAAATGTTTGGTTAAGCTTAAAGTAATTAAATCTTTTAGTTTTAAAAATATTTTCATATGTCACTCATTCATGCTTATAAGGGGAAAAAAAGGGGTACTTATTTTGACCATGAAATTGATGTTACTAACAAAATAAGTAACTTATATTNATCCACTTTGTTTAGAATAGGAGCTTCATCATGTTCATGCTCGATTGCGTGTACAATTTCGTGTCTTTTTTTTTTTTTTTTTTTTTTTTTTTTTCCACTTTTGGTGGATTCTTCACTCATGGTAGAATGTGTTGATATAAAAGATTGATGCCCACATTAGATAATATTTTGACAATGAAGACGTATAATAATGTATTTTCAGTTGCTTTTTGGCCAAAACTTTCAGTTGCTTGAAACAAATGGTAGTAAAATTCTTGAGTATTTTTTTTTTTAGTTTTTGATTGATGGATATATATCGTTTGCTTATGTTTATCGTGCTTCTATCAGTTAAGATGAGCATCGATTTTCTATTTTGCAAGAAAAGTACGAATATGTTGTGAGAATTTAAACTTGTACTTCATTGAGGGTCATATGCTGTTTGTCAGGAATGTAATGGAAGTAGTCTCCTAAACTCGATCTCTTGTAGCGTGAGCTTATATAGAATTTTTAAATTTTAGCCCACCCCAAAATCATTTCCTGACTTCGCCCATGCATGTTGATCATACTTCATTCATCAAGCGAGAAGGAGTTTATAAAATCTGTAAAATTTTGTATATGGTATATATGTTTAAAATTGGTAGATTTCGGATTGTGTTGAATTCAATTCGAACTCTAGTTTATTCTGTAAAATTAGTATTTATGAATTATGCGAATGATTACTATCTATTTGACTAGTAAACTTCTGTCTATAACACATATCAGCTAGCGTGATGTAGTTGATTGAGTACATGCAGTGGAAGCCAAACTAATACTAC
>CAIGRS010312751.1:0-11234 GCA_903798395.1 Fraxinus floribunda | reverse complement strand
AACGTAAAGTTCGGGGTATCACACATCGCCTCGTCGTATTCACTTTAACGAAATGAAGAACGATGAACTGCGGAGGTGTAAGCTCAAATTCTTTGAAGAAAGGAGAGATGCCTCTTAGGTGAAGCTCGTTGTGTACCAACGAAAGATGATTCGTTACTAAAATGTTAGGTCAATAATAGGATTCGTTACTATAATGCTAGGGTCGATAATGTTGTCTGCTTAATGTCTTTTTAATTTCAAGTGGACATCTTTTTATATGCTCATGCAAATGTTGTCCCATTCTTACTTTTTTACCCCTAATTTTTTATCACAATAGTTACAAATTGCCTTATCTTCCCCCTCAATGACTCTTTTTTTGAAGTGATTCCACACTACCAAAGTTAATTTTCTTTTCTTACCTTGTCCACTATTCTCCTCCTATTCCTCACACAAGTCTATTAGAGCTTCATCTTGTTGTGTGTTTGCCTGACTAGGTAAGTCATCGTACAATGGATTATCACTTGATCGTATTGGAGTACTTCCGATGCTCGGTACTGGTGTACAATGATTTGAGCCAAATATCTAAATTGGAAAAAAAAGGTAATAATTTGATCAATATAAGTGAAATCCGAATATAACAATTTTTTAAATGTTTGGAATCTACGATTATAGACTAATATATTATAGGTCATAGACTATTGAAATCTTTGCTCTATTATTACATCGTACATTAATATAATATTTACTCAATCTTTGATTAATCTTTAATTAGTACTAAACAAATCATATGATATTATACTCCAAGTCTACGACCCGTAAACAAGAGCATTAAATCATCAATTCAACTCATTTTTCCGATCCTCAAGTTTCTTTTCATAAGTCTTGAATCGTAATCTAGTTAACTTTCATAATCCGACACAAATTCGACATATCTACAACCCCACGCCACCACATCAAAAAATTATTTGAAATCATTGATTAAAATCCCATAAATCAATAATGAATTCCCAACTAGTTCAACTTAGTTTCCAGAAATCAATAATGGAGCTACTCACAGTTTTTAAGATGGATATTCGTTGTTTCTAAGACGGATATTCCAGTAAAAATAGCCAAGGAAAAAAAAATAAGGGATGAAGGAATTTTATTAAAACCAAGGCAGCAAGGCCACTCACAATGAACTCTAAAGTGCGGAGTTGCCGACAGTGGACGGAAAAGGCTACTCACCAAAAAGTGCGGGTGGCGGACGGCTGGAAGCGACGGAAAACCCTCACTCCTCACTGCGCCTGTAATAGTAGGGCGTGAAGTTGAACTGTGAAATTAAACCGTGGTCCGTGAAAATGAAAATAGGAACTTAGGTCTTGGAATTTCATCTTTGGGCAGTTACTGTTATACACAACATGTCAACCTATTGTAATATAACGAAGAAACATTCAAACAAATTGAAAATATTTGATTAAACGAGGCAGGGACCTCTTTGCCCGACCATTCCCCGGGTTGAAGTTCCCCGCCACGTTTACCCGGTTAGGTTGGTAATTCCCACCCCACATGGGGCGGGACCCCACGGGTATCGGGTTGAACAAATTTTTTTGCCTTCACCAAAGGCATCTCATTTTCCTCTCCTTCATCTATAGGAGGGAGGTTTTTTCTAGCACTTACCAGGTCTTCGGTCTACTTTTTATAAGCATCCAACGAGGTCTTCAACTCCCTCGCCTCGGTAATCAACCATTGAATTGTGGCGAAATCCACTTCAATGCCTGCTTCTTTAGGAAGTCATATACAAAAGAGTGCAAGTGTTAGGATTTTAATGAACTCATACCGAGAACTAGTAGTTTGAATTTACCTAGGGGGCCATTAAACCGTTGTTGACGAAGTGTTTATTCTTTTTTATGAGCTCGTCATACGATCAGCTCTTGTACGAAGGCTGATAAATAGTGCAAATGGTGTCGACGTCCTCTGTTAAAAGCTTGCATCGAGGCAACGCACCTGCACAAATACAATAGTTAGAGGATGAACAGAACATATTAAACGTAAAACCAACTCCTAAGGTACTCAATAAATGTTGAGAACTTTGTTGGAACTGTCAAAGGCACCAGGGGGTCACCCTTCATTGTGTTCAACCGTCCAGAAGCCCAGCACCATGAGCTTTTCCAATCCTTTATTGAAGTCGACAGATCGACCACAAATGGAGTATTAGCCCCCCATGTCATCAGGTAGTACCACCCTTTCGTCTTATCTCCCCAGCGATTACTTTGGATCCATAAATGGTTTGGAAAACATAAAAGGGCATCTCCACCTCATAA
Organism: Fraxinus floribunda; assembly: GCA_903798395.1. Taxonomy (NCBI): domain Eukaryota; kingdom Viridiplantae; phylum Streptophyta; class Magnoliopsida; order Lamiales; family Oleaceae; genus Fraxinus; species Fraxinus floribunda. The sequence continues at coordinate 8,955 of CAIGRS010312751.1, read as the reverse complement.
GAGGCTTCTCGCCATAAAATCCACGATCCCATCATTTGGCTCTATGAATTTGGGTTCAGTTGGGTTGGAGCCAGACCATAGGATCTCAAAACGAAATGGAAGAATGAATGGATAGGAAATCTAAACCTAACTTTAAGAATAGCCTCACTCACTGGCCATGCACCCAAGCCTGGGATAGCAAGCTAGCTCATGAACCTCGCCAAGTCACCAGTCCTCATTTTCGAGGGGTAATCAAAAGCCCCCCCCCCCCAATGAACTGAAGTATCTACAGGGCAATCTGGCCTCTTCCAAACGTTTTCTCCCCCAACTATAGCCATAGACACCTCATCCGGACCCAATGAAGTAGGATCTCTCAGCCTAAATACTACTAACTCCCCCCCCCCCCCCCCACACCTTGTCTTGCATCTTAGAAGTCATTTTTTTCAAGAAACAAAAATGAAAAAAGATGTTCCAAATGTTTTACCTAGAGTAACAAATGCTATTTTGAGTTAATAGCTGGAAACTTCATAACCACGACGAAGTGAAGAACTTCGCTAGAATTTGTGTTGACAGAGTGAAATTGTGATTATTGGATGAAATCTAGTCCCATTTGGGATGTCCATTGATTCATTGATCCTCGTCGTTTATATCAAACGTGAAAAATGCTTAATGGTTGGGATATCGCATGTGTAACGCGTCTCCTTGAACCTCAACAGCTACCTGCCATGATTAGCAGTGATAGCTCAAGAAAAGCTTTTCTTAGGCGCAAGCGACAATTCGGCCACTTTTATTGGAAACATGCAATAACCTTCAAATCATTGGCACGAATTCCAATGTAGTCTCGTCCTACAGTTAGGACACCGTCTCTACCACTTTAGTTTTTATCAAAGCCTCTTCCTATAGCTAGGACATCACTTCTGCTACTCCAGCTTCTATTAAAGTTGCTAACCTCCAAAGCTTTGACATCTAAGACGTCGTATTTGCTACTCCGACTTCTATCAAAGCTGCTACCCTCGAGAGCCTCGTCCTACAACTAGGACATCGTCTCTGCTACTCCAACTTACAAAGCTGCTACCCTCCAGATCCTCATTCTACAGTTAGCACATTGCCTCTACTACTTCAGCATTTATCAAAGTAGTTACCTTCCAGAGCCTCGTCCTACAGCTAGGACATCGCCTCTGCTACTTTAACAAGGACAATATTTGCTACAACCATACTTACGTCCACGCATTATATGAATATCCATTCCTGGACTTGGGGGACTGACGACACCTAAAATTTAAATTTGTTTGAAAATCTAGTTCGTCCAACACAAAGTCCACACATTATATAAATATCCATACATGGACTCGAGGGACTATTGTTACGCCTTTAATAACGAGTTGCCAGGTCATCAAAATCAAACCCACACTCCGAGGCGCCGAAGTGACTAAAGCAATATAGTACGAAGCGAATATCAGAAGTGGATATTGTTGGTATGAATGAGGACCGAGCCTCATGCTATAGAAGACATACCTGCTAATGGCAGTCAATGCTTCGTCATAAGATACAATCTTTTAGGCAAAGATCTGTCCAAAATAAAATCTTATGACTGATCACGTCTTTGCAATAGACACCAATGTGTCAATTCGAATCCACAAACGTTAAATGCCCGCCCACTTATGGAGTGATAGATGGACGTCTATGAAGAGACACTTCAACCAGTAGATGAAGCCACGTGTTCTCCATCCAACGTTTCTTCTTTTGCCTCTTTCTCTATAAATACTTGTGTTCTATGCATTTGTAAGAGAACTATTAAGAATTGACCATTTCTTTCCCCTCTTGAAATATTATAGAAATTCCGACGGTTCCCGCTATCGGAATTAGTTGTTTACAATTATCGTCGACTAACTTAATCGTCAGAGTCTTTGTAGCCACTACCACCACTGTCGAGAATGACCAAGGCCACTGATCGTTTGTACCATGTGTGCATGGAGGAAGATGCGTGAAGTTGCTTTCTATTGTACACTTTCAATAACATAAATCAATATCATGACAATAAAAAATGATGGTCGTTATATTAACTAAAGTTATACTTATTCTACATTAATAAATAATAATTATGTGTGATGACCATCATTTATTTAACTAAAATCAAATTAAAGTTACTAATTGAAATTAAAGTAGAATATCGTTAATCGATTGAACAAATTGAAATACCTTTGTCCAGGTTTGGTGTAGATTAAAATATAAGTCGAAATCAATAATATTTTATTCACATATTTCACAAAAACCCCACGACTTTTCAACATACCTTTCAATAACTTTTGTGAAAATTTACTGAAAGTTTGATATTAATTTACACCATTAAGCCCATTTTCTAATTTTTTTTTTCTCAAATTTGTTTTCAATCACGGATTATTTCAATAAATATTTTCTTCATACTTTTTAATCACAAATTCTTCAAAAACTACTGGAAAATTGGGGTTCAAACATAAGTTAAATAAACGTATAATTACGCCAATGGCATATATTTCCAACAATCAGTGGCACCTCACCCGCGCCTTCTCAACCCCAACAAACATTAAGATGAGCACTAACCCACCATCAATCGTAATACCACTGCAAAACTAATCACTCCAAAACCTAAATTCAATCACAAAACCAGTTGAGATTGAGGTGTCTGCACTCTAATTCGATCCATGAATATGATGAGAATGTTCTCTGCGATGCGAAGAAACCTCCACAACATGAAGAAAAGCTTCGCGTGGCGGATGAGAACATTTTGCCCAACGAGGACGGAGCAGAATTGCCTATTTTTGTAGATAGGAGAATGAGATCGCGAGGATGGAATAATGGGCTTTCGGTAATATACGGTATTGCACGGGTTCCGACCTCGCTTCTTTCGTGCCTGTCGCACCCACGTATGAACGCCATCGATGGTGTGTGGGTGTCGAGTGAATTAGCGCAAACGCCCGAGATGAATCATCTCTTGGTTAGAGACGGCATGAGATATGCCATCTTTATGTAAGAAATGTGTAACCGAATTTTGCACACAACAACTTTGTTGGAAAATCCCTGCTCATCTTCCCCATTCTGCATAGCAAGATCCGCAGTTTAAGCAAATTATGCACATCCTTTTGTTGAAACGTCTGGTCTACACGTAGGTTAAGCAGAATTTAGTCATACGACCTTTTTGAATTGTTGATGGATTAATGTATTGTGTATTTCATGGAAATTAAGGAGGTCACATTCTTCTGCTTTGATTTACAAATTAGTACGAATTTCTTGAATTAGTCCGAGAAAATGATCTAGAATTTTATTGTTATTATCTTGAAAAAAATAAAAAATAAAAAAGGTCGTCTTAAAGACGGACACGGGACTCAAAATTCATGAATTATAAGCATTTTCGTAAATGGTCAATCAACTTTAAAAATGTAAAATTTAGTCATGTTTACCCCCATTAACAGTAGGAAATTAGGGTTGATACGATTTGGGGGAAAATCTTATGAAATTGACGATCTTGGGAGTTGGGAGTGTATTGTAGAATTTTGCGGACTGCGTGCTTGATACGTATAATAGATGACATGGATGCAATAGTTGGTTGCTACATAAGAATGAGTTGAAGCGGAAGGAGTGTCGCATAAAGAATTGCACATACTTTTATAGAGCCTGAACATGTTCAATGAAATGCCGGAAAGAGCCTTGCGTTTGTTCAAAATGCTATGTTTCAAATGTTATAGTGCACCTATGACTTCGATAACTAACAACTATTGATTTGACTATTTAGCTACGGACTAAAATTTATCCAAGTTAAAATTAACAATTAGTATTAATTACATATGTTATGGGTTTCACAACGTTTCATCAATTTTTATCAAAATTTACTAAAAATCTATTTTTAATCTTCACCCAGGATAAAGTTGAACCATTGATGGACTAAATGTTAAGTTTAGAGACGAATCAAATTTTTAATCTTTGGATACACACTAGAAACAGAAGTTCATTGTGGGTTAGATGATGCATGAAAATGTGGCTTCCATCCGAAATTCGAATGTATTGAAAAGAGAGCATGTTTGGTTAATATAAAAAAGTTTACTTTATAAATAAATATTTTTTGGTTAATTTTAAAAAATTACTTAATTGTAAAATCCGTTTAAAGGTGGGAAATTTTGTGGGTCCTAGGATCTCTGGTCGTGGTCTTAAGTGGTTATTTACTTTTTGTTGCATCGCAATCATAATATTTTGGTGGGTTTTACATGCAGTTAACGGTTCCTATTCCATAGAAATTAAAATTCAAACCAAAGTCAAAAATTAATTTTAACAATTCATTTTATGAGATCCGCAACTTTTCATTCACATATTTCATCAACTTTTACTTTTATTAAAACCTACTAAAAATTTGATTTTAATCCCGTCAAACAGGGGCTAAATAGTAAATTTTAGCTTAATTAACAATAAAGTTATGGACTCCAATGGGTAGAATTTTGTACTAAATACATTTAACAAACAAGCCGTCTTGCTTGTACAGTTGAACATAACTAATACAAGTAGGTGACATTTTTTTTTTTATCGGAAAATATAAATTATATTGATAAAAAATCACGTACAAATAAGTGACATTCTGATACTAGAAACAATTGAACATAGCTATAAAAATTAGGCAATTGACTCAACTAATACTAGAAACGCTTGGGTCGTAGTTATAATTTAGTTCTTTATCAAACATGATTTAGGGAATCACTCATGTTATGCCTCGCCACCGATACTACGGTCAAAGTGTCACGTCGCAGTCCACGTGAAAAGAAAAAATCATCAGAAACCCAATTGATCAAATACAAAGAAGTCAATTAAAGGCTGAAACTCATGTGTCGAAGCACTACCTAAATGATTGAATTTGTTCAATTGAAGTGCTACGTAAGAAATCAAAGAAGAAGTCGAAACTTTTCACACAGAAAACCACCAATATGAAGCTCCGTCCGGCTGAAACCCTTAGTTCATTCGAAGTCCCTCAAGTTGAAACTTTTTATTATAAGATTTGTGGATAATTTTCAGGAATGATTGGTGCAATGTTTGCAATAAAGAATGTCAAAAGTGTCAACCTAATGTATAGGACGGCTGACCCGTTGTCAATGTATTTAATGTATGAGGAACTTAGTGATGCGAGACTTCAGCCAAGGAGATGAGGCAACGTAATTCTGATCCAACGGACACCACGTCGACCAAAACCCTATAAATAGGTGGTCTTTGTAAATTGTAGTGGCTTTTAGATGGTTATTTAAATATTGATTTTAATATACATGAAAACATTCAAGAAACCTTCTTACTTGTTATATATTTATTAGTTCGATTTTATATTATTTACGTTTTGTCGATGATTGTTTGTTAGCACAATCATCCTAGTCACTATCGCTGGTGCTCAAATGCTGTTGTCTCGCGCCGTAAAATATTTCTCGCGTTCACATGTTATTCTTCTCTCATCGATACTTCGATCAAAATGCATCGGAACTTGCTTGAGCTGGCGTGAGTGAATTCAGTATCTGTTGTCCACGTTTGTGTTACGTTTTTCGGGGTCAACAACTCCCACTAAGTGTACAAATGCTCTTTGTCGGTCTCTTTTGTTTATTGTAATGGGATATATAGAGGGATGTGTCGGACAATATAGCACTGGCATATACACAATTTGTTCAATCCATTATGACAAAAAAAATCCAAAGAAAATTTGCAATAATAAGGCAACTCAAGAATGGGTTTAAGTTTGGGTTGCATAGCTACTACCAAAAATTCAAACTGTCATACATAATGGTATAATAAGAAATATAGGGGAAAAGAATGGGTAGGAAACAAGAAATGCGAATGGATGTAATGACAAATTAACTGATCAGCAAAATACTCTTTCACAAGAACATGAGCATTCCACCCACAAAAGCCAAAGCCAGTTGGCTCAATTTACCTGAATTCAAAATGCTGTGAGAAGATGAAGGTGAAGAATTTGGCGCCGATGATTCGCTTCCCCCCTTTTCAGATGGAGAATCTGCTACAGGAGCAGTATCTGGGACCGGGGCCGGAGCTGGAGCCGAGGTTGGTGGTATATCGGTGCCAAAGATTGCCTCCGGGAGCAGAACTTTATCAGTCTCATAAACTGCGACCGGATCAGTGGCACGAACTGCGCTAATAACCTTTGTTTTAGTCCATCCCGAATCAACATGCACTGTTCCAGAGTTATCAGTGAAATTCAAACTATATTGTCCACCAGCAAAAGTTGGAATGGGGCTTTGTCGGCTTAGGTTCGTGAAATCAGCCAGTTTGTAGTAATGTGGCAAAGCATGGAAAAGGCATAGAGATTTGAGTTGGTCCTGTGTGAGGTTAGAAATAGAGGGCTTCTTTAGTGATGCAAAGGCCTCGTCTTTAGGCACAAAAAGGGTAATCCCTTCATCAGTGTTATTGGCTTGGTTTTGAAAAGTTTCAATGACTTTGGTGGATTGAAGATAGCCAAGGAATGTGTGGAACGGACCAGCAACGGAGAGCAAGTCAGTCAGGTTTACATATTCCGGTGCCGGTGCAGGGGCAGGAGTCGGCGTCGGAGTTGAAGCTACAACAGATTGTGCATTTGCTGATGAAAAATAGAAAACAACTAGTATTGCACTAATAAAAACCATAAAATTCATTTTAAATCCCCTTTCTTGGCCTCTTAACTCTGAATAAACTTCAAGTTTCTGCAAGATTCATTAATGAATCCATCAGATCTAAGCATACAAAATATATTATACTTAGAGCATGTTTGGCTTATCTTATCTTTAAGAAAAAAGCATCCATCGGATCTTGACATAGCTGCTATCTAGAAAAGCAACTTTCTAGGAAATAAACTAAGCTAAACATGCTCTTATCAGATAACTGAGTCACATATATTTCGAGCTTATTTCGTTTAGCTTATTTCTAAGAAAGAAGCACCCATTAGATATTGAGATAGCTGCTGTCAAGAAAAGCAATTTTCTTAAAGATAAGCTTAGCCGAACCCGCCGTTTACAGATAACTAAGTCACATTTTTTATTCAAAATGAAATCTCAGCCTTTAAAAAAAAAATTGAGCATAAAAATCAAAATCCCATTTCGGATAACTAAATCCAAGTAAATAATAATTAATCAAAAATTTCACAAGTTAAAAATTCAGATCTACTTATCAAGCAAAAGGGAAAAGATTTCAAATTTCTGAATGCATTAAGAATTGTAGCAACTTAATGGTAGAAATGTTAAAACGTGAATCTTGTGTTAAATTCAGATCAAATTACATATGGAAGACAATTATAAGTTCATCAGCGCATAATGCAGTACAGTTTTAAAAAAAAAAGTTCAGATCTGGCGAAGAAGCAGGGAATGAAAAAATAAAAAAGCACAGTACTAAAGAAAATTATAATGATGTCATGCTTGAAAAAAATATTGAGAAAAACTCGTCGAAACGCGGAGCGGAAAACGAGAAGTAGTGATCATACCCAGGCCAGAGAAAATTCAGATTGAAAAGGCGTCGGTGGAGGAGGAGGAGACAAAGGACACCAATGCAGCTGGATCTAGAGGAGCAAGAAAGACGTATATATATAAAAGAAAAGAGGGTGATAAAATAAAATAAGAAAAAGGTAGAGTAGGTATATAATATTCAAATGACTTTAGAGGTAAGACTTTCAGTTTGAAGAAAACAGTTTGATGTAGAGTAAGGTGAGCTTTCCATGTCAAATTATCAACCTCTCAACTTATTTTAATTTATAATGTTCATTTGTCATCTTTTTTCACTTTCTAAACATAAATACGTCATCATTAACGGTGGTAATAACTTAAATAAAGCCACATTCGACTCATAGCCACCCAGATCAACTCAACTCATTGGTCAATGAGTTGGGTTTGAACTAGCTCGTTGACTAAGGGGCCAAGCCTTATTGGACCCATGGGCACTTCTGGTGAAGGGTCAAGGCAAGTTCGCCATGAGCCCTTGGATATTAATTTATATACATAATTAAGTACAAAAAAAGTTATTAATTGCACTCAATTAATAACTCAATCCCATATACAAGCTTAATCATTCTACATATGGTACAATGAAACCTTGAATTGCGTCCAAATATTTATATCAGAATTGAATAAAGCGTGAAGTCAATTAGAAGTAATATGGGTTTCTTACTTCTTTTATATCCATTTTAACAAAGACATAATGTGAATATGAATAAATTTTATTATTCGTTATTCAATTGGGATAGTTAGTTGATAGGATTAGGAACAATACATTCTTCATCATCTTAGCAATACAAATAAGAACAACAATTCAAGTCAAATGGCATTATGGCAAAAGCTACTGCGACATCAAACAGAGTATCAGTCATTCAATGTGCCCATTCAAGATTCCAAATTACCATGTCAGTACAACAAACCCTTAACACTCACAACAACAATATTACTAAAACATTGCTTACAAAATATATATATATATAGTGGCTAAGGAAACACCGAACACATATAGAAATACTCTTTGTTTACGACGGCATTTGATGACTCTTCTTTGGAGGAATTAGGAGATGGAGAAACTTGCAATACTTTTTTTCTAGATTCACAACGAAGGAAGTGGGCTTAAATCAAAATTCAAAGGAATAGAATTGAAAGTGAAACCCCAGAAGTTGAAATTTGAAACTCAGGAAATTGGAAAGGAGATTGGATTCAAGAAACCACTTCAATTTTTTCTTTTGCACGTAGCATAGATAAATATTTAAGTAGATTTAACATGGAAGGATCAAAGAGAGGATTGTGTCCTATGTTGCATGGGATTTATCTTTCATAGGAATAAGATTCTTTATGTAATACTCCGAAACTTTGTGCTCGTTTAATTTTTTTGGATTATAATTCAAAATTTTTATAGGGTCGAGTTATTAGTGATTGCCAAGTTTGCTTTGTTGTCTATCATAGTAATGGTCAATTCCTTCACCATTAAGTATTGCTCACGTTTACAACTCTCTTG
>CAIGRS010312739.1:0-10957 GCA_903798395.1 Fraxinus floribunda | reverse complement strand
CCATAGATACCAAAATATCAGTAGAAGAATTATAATGTGAATGAGTCCATAACGAACATACTATCCTCAATACCTTCATCTTTGGAATCTCTATATGACTCTCTATCCTGAACTCATATGTATCTGAAAAATATCCTCAAAATGCTGCCATACCTGATTGGAGATGCTACTACCAGTGAAAGTATGACTGATAGTCTCAGTCTTGGAACAAAACTAGAGCGAAAAGCCAACGACATTCAATCCTCCACTGAATAACCAAATCTACTGGAATGAGACCCGTCTAGTCTCTAGCAGAAAAATGAGACAATGGTGGGAAAAACGGAGCTCCATAGTAACTAGTACGAATCCTGATACTAGCATCTTGAACGTACGAGTTGCCATGCTGACTTGGTAACGACACTACCATCCGATGTATTCCACCAAAAAAATCGATCCGAGGAATCTGTACATAAAGGTATAGCCACTATCTACTCCGCCATAAGAGGATGGAGAACCTGTAAAAAAACGTTATATATCCCACCTAGTATCATCATAGAAATCGTGCACCCTCGCAGATGTGTGATGTCTGTGTGGAAATAGGGATGCCAATGTGGTCTCACCCATCCAGCAATCATGCCAAAAAAAAAAAAAAAAAAAATTCTAACCTGCACCAAGGTGACATACAATGTGTGCCTCTGCCCGGGGCCCAACTAATTTCAGTCTCTTCCAAATAGGAGAAGCTGAGTAGGGAACTGCTGTAAGTAAAGGATGTGTCCCCATACAATACTTGCCTTGTAAGAACTGGGCCCAAAGAGATATCTGAGAACGCAACAAACACCAGAGCTTCATATAGAAAGTGTCCAACACATCCCGTAATCTCCTAAAGCCTAGTCCACCCTTATCAGTAGGACGACAAATCTCCTTCCAGCTCTGCCAATGTAAACGTCATGCATGATCTTTAGAATCCTACAGGAATCGCGCAAAGATGCTCTCAAGTTTCTTCAGGATAGCTTTAGGGGGTTACATGATCTGAAAAATGTGTAATGGCTTGGAGGAAAGCACTGAACTCAGTAAATTAATATGACCTTCATATGATAAAAGTCATGAAGCCTAACCTGAGATCGTGTCCCTAACCTTCTGGATAAGATAATCATAAATGAAGCTCCTCTTGATCCCCTTAAATGAGGGGACTCCTAGATAAGTGAAATGCTGTTGGTGGTGTCGAAAATCAGTAAAAATCTCCAATCGTCTAATCTGACTAATAGATACCCATCTGGGTAGTATGAGTCTCCTCTTATCCCTGTTCACCAACTGGCCAGAAACTCCCTCATAATGCTCCAGACAACCAAGAATCCTCCTGATAGACTGTTTCTGACCGTGGGTGAATATGATCATATCATCAGCAAATGAAAAGTGTGAGACAAGAGTACTACCTCCATGTCGATAACACATACTGGGATACTCTTGAAACCTCTAAGTGAGCAGATGTGAGAAGTAATTTGCAGCTATGATGAACAAGGATAACTCCAATATATTGATACAGCTCTGTTAATAGAAGATTTAAAACTCCAGTTAAGTTGTAAATTGATATGACACAAGGACAATAACTACAATATAAAACAAAAAGATGTAAAATCCTGGACTCTGAAAGTCCTATATATGCAAGATGGGCTTGTTGCCATGATTCCAAGGCCAAGTTTTGAGCATGGATTAATTAAGTTCGAAGATGTTTGGCTACCTATAACTTTCAAACGTATTTGGTTATGTTACTTTTAAGCCAAAAAAGTTGCTTATTTTGAAAGTACCTCTTACCCAACTATCAAAAAAAGTAAATACCTATAAGTGAACTTTTTAAGCTTAAACAAACGTGCTATTAATCTGCATTGACCTTCCCATACAAAAATAGTCTAACGGGGAAGCCTATCTCGTGGTCTTTTAACAATTTAATGCTAGAGATTCAAACTGCTACGACCCAATACTCGCATTGAGCAACTGTTAAAGCAAATGCAAACCAAATTTCTTTTTACATACAATTTACACACCAAATACGACTCTATGAGGAGATTTTCGAAAGATGGAAGTAAAAGCAATCTTCCTTGCCCCTCCTTCTGAGTTGAAAAACATGATCTTTATTTAGGAAACCTAGAGTTGAGTTTTGCACCTCGTGGCAAAAGAAGAAATCCTTGTCTCCACTTCCGAGTTCAAAATATGATCTTACTTTGGGAAACCGAGGGTTGAGTTTTGTTCTCCATTTTCACAAAGAAAAGTGCTTTTCAAGAAGCCACCAAAATTGTCGATATGGCATAACTCCTGGGTTAAATTAATCAATGCCCACTGAACTTTCACCTAATTACTACTTACCACCAAACTTTAAAAAGTTTCTCGATGCTCGGCAATCTATCAAAATATTTCCCATCCACCATGTTAACAATCAGATTGCAACTCTTGATGGAAAACCCCTCGTTGCTGACAGAAATCCTGGTTAGCACCCTCACGGTGATAAGTCTATCCACCTTTGACAAAACACACCAATTAAAAACACGATTTTCCTTGGCAAACATCAAAAATGCATCTCACAAAAAATGACTTCAAAATTGATATCTTGAAATTAACGCATTTGAAATCTTGTGATCTGAAACATGGCGGCAATTCATTCTGTTTATTTGATTTATTACATCAAGAAACTACCTAGAAAGTTATATTACTCTAGAGATTTTAAGACTAGTCATGTCTTTCTTCATTCTAGATATACACTGGTGTAAATGATATGGGAACTGTAATATCTGGTAGTTGGTTCAAGAATTTATCTTAGACATATATGCTGAAGACACGGAAACTAACAATCAAAATATTTTCGACATATCAATACTAAAAGATCCTAGTTCAAAATATGCCTCTCAAAGGTATGAATTTCAATAGTGAAGCTGGAAGTGGGAACCACTGTGGTTGAATTGGTTTTGAATTTGAGGTTCTTAAATTGGGGATTTTCATTTGCCAAGTTAAAAATCGTGTGGCGAGAAGCAGGGGATGCACGTTTTTGGTGTTTGCCCAAAGAAAATCATTTGTTTAATTGGTGTGTTTTCGATAGACCCCCTATTAAATTTACATTCGCAAGAAAAAGGGAGTTGGGGGGGGGGGGGGGGGAATTAGGCTAACAAAGGAGGGCAGTCAGGGCAGGGAAACTAACTCTGCTTTCATTCAAGTCCGTGAGTAGTTAGAGGAGCATATTGGGTAGTTGAGTCATGTGAAGGGGGAATAAATGTAGTGGATAGGGAGGAATATGAGAGCATTTTCATTCTAGAGTTTGAGAAGTCAGTGAGGAGAGTTTCTGGGCCTCTCGAATTGCCCAGGAAGTTGTTAATTCACCTTCATTTCCATAGCAATAATATTTCACTTCCTGTTCTGTCAATTGCTCTACATACTACTGAGTCCTTATATCACTATTTCTATCCTGTCAATTGGAAGATAACTCAGCTTATGTGTTTGTGCAGATCTTAAGCAGCTTCTTTCCAATCATCAGCAGCTTTGCAATATCTTCAGGTACGGGTACCTATCTATTTGGTATCCGAGAGAAACTACCTAGGAAGATGACATTCACTGATCGAGTGGACACTTTGGAAGGGAAAATAGATGGTGTTCAACAGGAACTACAAAGAGATATGAATTTGTTGATGGAAAAATTGACGTGATGATGAGCAAGTGGGAGGAGCAGGAACGTGATAGAAAGGAGAAAGGAAGGGCAAAGGGTTGTCCTGAACCCACGATATTCCACATTAGCCCGACGATGTGGCCAACAACGAAGGCGGTAAGGCAAGGGATGAAACCGGACGAGCAGAAAATCGAACCAGGAGGCTAGAAATGCCGGTGTTCGACGGCGAGAACCCGGATGGCTGGATTCTTCGAGCTGAGATATATTTTACTATGAACCAATTTTCCAATTGGGAGAAAATTGAGGCGACAGACAGCAGTGTGTTTCGAAGGAGAGACTCTGGAATGGTATCAGTGGGAAGATAGTCGGCAACCGGTTCGAAGATGAAGATTTAAAATCCAATGTTTTTATCCTTCCGAAGAGGGGACGAATCTGGAGAAATTTTTAGCGTTGAGGTAGGAGGGATCTGTACGTGACTACTGGCGATTAGTGAAGAGGTGATGGAGGATGGTTTCCTTAATGGGCTGAAACCAATCATCCGGGCTAAGATGCGCATGCTAAAACCATGCGGGCTAGACCATATTATGGATGTGGCCTAGCACGTGGAGGAGAGGAATGAACAACATGCCCAAATGTTTTCCGGCCAACTAAGAGGGGGAAAATTCGTAAATAAGAGTTTTAAGAATAATTCATTTCAAAATTAAGATAAAATTTTTAAAATGTTTAAAAATAAGATATTTATTAAATTTTATTTCTGAAATAATTAATTAAAAATATATTTTATAAATTAAATATGATGTTACAATTTTATACAATGTGGTCACAAATTATCATATTAATTGGTTACAAGTAATTTCTCGATCACAATTAAAAATCTTATTTGTCACAAATTATTTCACGGTCTCAAATTTATCAAATTAATAGTTATATATTATTTACTGGTCACAAATCAAAAAATTTATTAGTCACAACTTATTCATAGTTACAAAACATCAAATTAATTGATCACAAATTATGTTTATGTAAAAAATTATCAAATTATTGGTCACAAATTAACAATTTTTTAAGTCACACATTATTTATTCGTCACAAACAATCAAATCATTTGTGACCACCACCTCACTACTACTACCGGCCGCATTATCGCTGAAACCACTGCCACCAGCACTACCACCACAATCTTCGACGGCAAAACCATCATCTCAAACACCGCAATCAACACCACCCCAACCACCACCACCACACCACTCCACAACTACAACCCCCACTACAAAAATCCATTCATCTACTGCGAGCATCATATTAAATAATTAGTTACAAACACCCCCACACCACACCACGCCACCCACCCATCCACAACTATTAACCACCACCATGCCGCCATACCACCACCACCAAATACATTACTGGCACATCCCACACCCACAATCGACTGCTTCAACAACCAAGACCACCTCTACCTTCATTTGCAACTCCAATCAACCACTACTACCACCTGCTACAATCCACCATCTTATACAACACTACCACACCACAGCCACCACCCCACTAACAAAACCCCCAAACCTACAACAATCACCAACAAAAAACACACCAAAATTTTGGTAAAGCAACAAATCGAAGAAACCACTACAACATATCGCGGCAACTGCAACATAGTATCCCAACGGCGTAGCTTGTGAGTGTCGCACACAGCAGTACAGTGTCGTAACAGTGTGGTGCTACTTTGAGCCACACACATCGACTGTCATAGGCCGCTTCACATGACGGTGGCACACCGCATTGTCATCACAAATGGAAAATGGAGGAGAGAGATGAGAGGAGATGAAAGTGGAGAAAGAGAAAGCAGAGGTGGTGGCAGCATACGACGATGATGGTAGGTATTGGCCGCTTTGATTGGTGATATGCAGCTACACCGCCAGCAGAGAAAATGGAGAAAGGGATGAGGAAGATAGAACAGAGACGGAGAATAGAGAAATTGCTAGATAGAGACAATAGAATGTAGAGAATATAAGGAGAAATTTAGGGGTCGTTCTCTTTGTATTTCAATTTTGTGTGTTGAGTTTTGAATTTATTTTGTATTTTATGTTTTGAGTGTCTGTTTTGAAATTTCTGAAAATGCGTTCTTTTTGTCATTCTTAAAAACTGTTTCTGAAAACATAAAAATGAAAAATGCGTTTACTTTGAAATTTTGAGATTTTTTTAATAATATTTTATTCAAGAAATNTTTCTGAAAACATAAAAATGAAAAATGCGTTTACTTTGAAATTTTGAGATTTTTTTAATAATATTTTATTCAAGAAATCTGATTATTCAATAAATTTTAATTGTTTAATGTTAATATAGTATTAAATAACATATAAATTTTGAAATTGGTGAATTTTGAAATATTTTTTCCCAAATATAAAAAAACATAACCTTATTTTTTTCATTGTACGTAACTTGTGACAATAATTAATTAGCATCAAATCACAATCAAACCTAGTCAAGTTGCAAAAAGGGGGAGCACTGAATGTTGACATGTTAATAAATATTTTGAAATCAATTTTATCGAATTCATGTTAGTTCTCACAATTCTTGCCAAATACAATTTTGATCGTCTACACACGATGACTATCATCATTGATAATAAATAACATTACTCCTTGATTGAGATTACTCCTTAATCTATGCATGCATTACCAGATATCAACATTAGCACATCCAACTTAGCTTCTTTTTGAGTTATAAACTTGTTTGATTGATAATATATATTAACAAGTTTTCGGGAAAATGAAAAAGATTGAAGTGAAAGTATATTTTGAATTTTACACGGGAAGAAGGTTGGGCTATATGCAGAGTGTTCAAGAAAAAGATTGCCAGAATGCATAAAGTTAGTGAGCACGACTCCCCAATTTCGTATGACGATCAAGTTTCATTCATGCCAGAAATTGACTCGCTGAAACAGCAGAATCTGGATTACCACTAACCTTATAATTCCAGCAAGAAGGAGCTTGATTTACATTATCAAATCCCACCTGATCAGCACTTTCTTCATCAACTTCTACTTCTCGAGAGCCCAAGAATGGTGCAGCCACCAACCAGCATGAGTTGGAGCTTAATTTCTGCCTATGGCAGACTTCACATAAACAATTCATCATACACTTTGCAGTCTTCAATCCAAAGCCATAATCAACACAACTTTCACTCAGTTTACAGAAACAATAGTAATGAACAGCCTGCAGGAGATCAAGTGACCGATTGGCACGTACTTGACAAGTTTGTCGCATCCTAACTCAGCCATGAAGAGTTTGTTTCTAAGGAAAATGACTATTCCAATGCAACAGATGCCGCCTTCCATGGAGGCACAGATGAATCCAATATGAAGGTGATCACACAATTGAACAAGCAAGAAACAGCACCAGAAAATAATCCCTCAACCTCTTCCTCCAGTTGTTAAGTTGATCTGTGGAAATGAATCCAATAAAACCAATCTGCAACCAGTATGTATATATTGATCATATAAGCATACAGATGTTGAGGGTAAACATCATTAATTTGTCCAGTTTCTTGTAAATAATAAAGCTAAAATTATAGTATATTCTAACTATTGAACCATGGACTACCCACTTAGGATTAAGTTAAGGGAATATTTGGTAAGAGGACTAGATAGAAGAACGGACAAGATTTTAGCTTCTTTATCATTTTGTTTGCACTAAGGCTTATAAAGTAAGGCCACTGCAACACTATGGGCCTTTGATGACTTGGGATATTAGTTAATTTCAGATTTACAAGGAATATAGTTTCTAAAATATCTTGTTCTCTACAATTCTAGTTCTACACATGCATTCCTTTCTCACATGTTAACAAGCAAAGTCAGGTTCAAAGAAAATCCATTTAATGTTTGTTAACATCACCTCAAGTAAATAAAATTTAAAATCATAAAATGGAATACCTTAATCAAAAAGAAATTGACAAGCCAAAATTACTTACATGAATTGATATGTGCAAACTAGATGTCACTTTCTCAACATTTTCTTGATCAACGAATTGGGACAACACACATATCATCTTAAGAATACACATCATATTCCACAGATGAACCACTTCTCTTCAACAATAACTGATTATGGCTAAAGTAAACCACAGCACATGGAGAAAAATTACAAAATATAAATCATATTAGAACCAAGCCATGAAAGAGTGAAGACAATCCACAAGTTTAGATCCTCATATACACTTTCTATATTTACTTTCCCATCAATATAAATTGGAATAAACAGAGAGGAACTTACAGCACTGTATTTTTTTATACAACTCCTTAGCCAGATCCTTGTCATTAACCTGCCAACAAAGTAGCATCATTTCACTTTCACCCATATTCAGAGAGGATATGGATGATTATGCTTCAAAAAAATTAAATAAATGAAAATAATGAAGTACCAAGAGCACAAAATTGGGCCTCAGAATCATTTCTAATGTTATTGTCAATAATTAGTCGTGCAACGAGACAAAAAAATCATTGTCCGCCTTCATATGAGCCTCACAAGATTTCAAGATTAGAAAATAGGGAAACTGGTAAATGACCCTAAAAATAAGAAAACTAGTAAATAACCCAGTAGATAACTATGTTCCTGAAATCTTTTAATAATAATAATAATTACTTAACTCTTTGCTTTATTTGCTTCTCGAATGAAGGGATAAAAGCATAATCGCTAAGCAAATCTACAAAATATCCTTTACAATTCCAAATGCTTTAAGAGAACAACTTCCTCTATTGAACTACATAAAACTCAGCCATGGCATAAGCCTTATTTAAACATTGTTTTGTTCCTTGAGTTGGTAATTAATGGTGACTTCTTTATCAATTGTGATTCTTCCAAAGTACAAAGCACCCCTTTCAAACTCGGGTTTTCTATATTTGATTAATCTATGGTAGAATACGCATAGATACCACATACTATAATTTGTACTGATCGTGTAACAATTCCATTAAACAAAAAGAACTAACACAAGCAAATAATAGATGAACACTAGAAAATAACATCTGATTCCAGTAATAACAATAGGAATAAAACAGTAAACCAAGCACCACCAGCTCTGATCACATTCCTAAATTATCCAACAACATATTAATATCATCACAAAGACACCAAAACAGCAATCTCGAAAACGAAAAAGAGGTCAGTTGAAGTACCAGGAATGAAAAATAGTTCAATTTCTGTAATTAAATGAGTACCCAATGTCGTTTGATGATGAATTTCAGTTCTCATTTGTTGATTTTTAGATTGGAGCATATTTGAGTGTTCAATTGAAATGGGGTCGAGCGACATTTCGTACGTGTTGGTTGTAGGTTCATTGATTGGCATATTCGAGCTAAATTGACGAAGACCCATCTATGTATCTTGTCTGCTATAATGAGTAGGAGGTAATGGTGGTGGTGCACGACCGTGATTCTCAACGTCGGAGGCGGAAGAAAGGGAAGAGGTGTGCGTGGTTCACTGCATTCGAACTGGGCAAGATCTTTCCCCTTTCCTTCAGATTTTGGTATGGAATTGAAGAGTGGGATAATGACATGTTGATGGTGTCGAAAATCGGTGGTTTGTCAGGCGGTATAATGGTTGAATTTGGAGTAGAAGGTGCCGGCTCCATGAGGCGAATCTGTTGTTTGTTGAAGATGGCGTAGAGCTGTGATTTGTTTCATTTTGCCTGTTTCCCGTGTTTTCAACTTGTTTTGGTAGTTTGGCCTAAAAACATCCAAAATGACTTTTTGGCTATTTTCCATTTTGTGTACAACTTTTTTTTTTGTGTTTTTAAAAACTCGTTTTCGAAAATGGGAAAGAGAACGAGTTTTCAACGTTTTGAAAAATCGAAAACAGAAAACGGTTCGAAAACACCAAAGAGAACATGGCCTTAGGGTTTGGGAGTGAGATTGAATAGATGGGGATATTTTAATTAATTTAATTTTATAATAATATTATTAATATTAAAAGATGAATAAGTATCTGATTTTTGAAAAAAAAATCTTTAAATCTAATTTTTGAACTATACATCTTAAAATTATAAGTGTAATTTCCACATAGTTATATGGGTCCAACCCCAACTTATAGCCTACTTAAGCCACTTTATCAACCACCGTCTCACAATCCACAAAATCAAATGCCTATCACGCACCCAAATCCATAAAAACCTATCGCGTTGACTACAATAAAGGGGGCGTCTTCGTTCAAAAGACTCATCGGTGCTGAATTACAGCTGGAAAGAGAGAATGGTTTATGTTACCATTGTGATGAAAAGTATAGGTCGGGTCATATATGTCGTAATAAGAAGCTCCAAGTCCTTTTAGTGAAAGAGGAAGTTGATCCGTTGGATGGGGATGACAGAATTGAGGTAAGTGAAATGGTTGAGTTGTCAATTAATTCAGTGGTGGGACTAAGTACCCCAAAGACTATGAATTAACTGGGCCAGTTTTGGGATAGTCCGTGGTGGTAGTGGTAATCATTGATTGTGGGTCCATCTACAATGTCATCTCCGTAGAGTTGGCGAGGCAGTTGAGACTTCCCACTACGGCCACAACCAAATATGGAGTAATCATGGGAACATGTATGTCCGTAAGGGATGGGGCATTTGTAAATGAGTGGTCATCTCTCTGCCAAGCATTGATGTAGTAGATTATTTCTTACCCCCTACAATTAGGTTGTACTGATGTTATTTTGGGGATGAAATAGTTGAGAACTCTGCGGAAGATGCAAGTAAACTAGGAAAATTTAACAATGAGGTTCCATGTCGGCGAGGAAACCGTCCTGCTGCAAAGGGATGCAAACCTACAGAAAACACGGGTGTCTATCAACTCTATGGTTAAAACTTTCAAAGAGGTCGATCAATGGTTGCTTTTGGAGCTGGGTAGTATGGGACTGGAAGAAGGGGGTCGGTCTGAGACTTCCAACCCTTCAGCGAGGTGTTACAGCGATATCGTCGGGTTTTCGAGTGGTCGAATGTGATTCCACCCTCTCGATCCCGGGATCATACAACTGTTTTACAAACGGGGTCGACTCCAGTGAACGTTCGGCCTTACCGCTACCCTTATTTCCAGAAAAATGAGATTGGGTGATTGGTCAAGAACATGCTTACTGCTGGAATCATTCAACCTAGTTGCAGCCTGAAAGTTGATTTGTGATCATGTTTTGGCTATGTTTTATCCATTTGGCTCCTTCCTTCATCCAATTGACACTCGAGAATCTTCATCACAAGGTTGGAAACGAGTTTATAGAATTTGCACTTTAGTTCTTGAACTTTCACTTTCTTCCATTTTGGTCCTTTTTCGCTTTTTTCTTCAATTCTCCACCGTTT
>CAIGRS010312735.1:0-11972 GCA_903798395.1 Fraxinus floribunda | reverse complement strand
TTGGGTGCCCCGGGGGGGGGGGGGGGTGTGGATGCTGAAATATTAATATGACCCTAATTATATCCTACATTGCTAAGCAGAATTTAGAGGGTAATTTTTGGATACAAGTCTGTTTTGGGGGTAGTCCTATTCAACGTGATTGTTACCCTTTCACAAGTACTACTTGGTGGATACTTGTATGAAGTTTTTGAAAAAAGCTTCTGTTCATGGCAACCATTGGAATTTCAAGCACTATGATTTGTGCAATTTTTCTGTTTATTAGAAGCCAAGCCCATAAAAATGGATGCAGAATAGTCAACTTGCATTGATTGTGCCATTTTCTTTTCATTTGCTGAATATTTCTCTGAACCAAAAGCCTGTCCCGTTTCATACAAAGCAGCTCTCAATACACCAGCAACTTCCATCGAAATGGGTTTAGCGTCCAATTATGGATTCCTTGACAAAAAGAGGATCAATTGAAATAGTCGCTACATCAAAACTAGGTGCAAAGAACCAACCNAACCAAAAGCCTGTCCCGTTTCATACAAAGCAGCTCTCAATACACCAGCAACTTCCATCGAAATGGGTTTAGCGTCCAATTATGGATTCCTTGACAAAAAGAGGATCAATTGAAATAGTCGCTACATCAAAACTAGGTGCAAAGAACCAACCAAACTAACCTAGTCGTAAATCAGGATAGACACAAAAACAGCAGCAATTAAACCCAAGAATGTGATTGCATTATAACTTCACAATTGAACAGATCGAGAAAACCAATGTGGCGTGAGATGCCCTATGCTCACCCCTGGCTGCCAAACGTTGTTGGCTAGTAGCTATCTTGGTGGTGTGGTGTGGTGTGGTGGTGGTGAGTTACAGGTGACACCGGTGGTGGACTTGCCGTGCAAGGAAGCTGGTGTTTATCTGAGTGGTTCATACTGTATCTCAACAAGAAAAATGTAGAATAACTTTAACAGTATAAAATACTTGATTTCATTACTTCTCAAGTAAAACTGTTGATATCAAGAATGAAGAGAGACACATCAACTGCTCATAAAAGTACAGAACAAGTTGCAAAACAAAACCAAGAAAAAATGATCTTTATCGTCGAATCTAAGTTCAACACTTGAGGAAATATCAGAGCAACAACCAAAAAGCAGAAATTTCGACAAATGGAATTGAGCATGCACATCTATATTCAGGAAACGGTGCCAAAATTTCCAGTAGCTTTCGCATGCTATAGTTACATAATAAATATTCAACGAGTGTGGCTAAATATTCCAAAATTAGTCGATTATTTCTGCACAAGCGGCTCACCAGTTTCCTCAGTTTTGTCCATGGCCTTCTTTGCAAGTTCATAACCAGCAAAATTCATGGCACCTAATGGAGCAATCCAGAAGAACCGAGGAATGGCTCCTTTAAATAAGCCAAGGGGCCCTTCATGACGTAGAATTGATAATGCTACCAATGATAATGTCATGGGCCGTCCCTGAGGAGCAGTCATCATTCTCGTCTTTATCACATCAAATGGAGTAGTCAAGACAGCTGTTAGCCCACCAGATAAAGCCCCAACTGCAATTGTTTCCCATGCTTCTAATTCCCGTCCTAAAAGTTGCTGGGCAGCCTGAGATCAGCGAAATAAATATTTTCACAAGCCTACAGATTCAGTTAAATGCTGAGCACTAGTTAAGACGTACCACCATGGCTATTACCTTGAAATGGTTAAAATGATTTAGCCCCTGTTTGGTCCGAATTAAAATTTGATTTTAATCCAAGTCAAAGTCAAACAATCAATATTAACCACATCTTTCATGGTCTTACAACTTTTCAATCACATATTTCAAATTTTTTTATCACAATCTACTAAAAATCTAATTTTAACCCTCACCAAACACCCTCATAATTTGGCAATGTGTGCGCGTGAGTGAGTTAACTTACACCCTAACACCAACCCCTTCATGTCCATGGTATTCAAGCCGTCTACCCTTCGGAATTTGTAAAAGCAATCTAGGTTCAAGCATTATCCTTTTCTTGAATACATTCAAATTCAGAAATAAGAACAAACTTGCAATTAAGATTCTGAATCGATCCAAATGTTTGATCCGGTGACTTGCCTTCTATCATTGAGATTTCTTGCCATTATGCATTTCAAAAATTATGCTTACTCTTTATCAGATCACATCAAAACCACTTCAAATGAGCAATTCAGCTATAAATTGATTGTGTTAACATTCATAGTCATATACAAGATAAAAGTTACTTTAAATAAATAATAATCGTTTGCTACAATGAACCAAACAGATTCTAGCTAAGCGATTATCTCATAATGAATATGCAGTCTCCAGACATTAATATCAGTTTGGCTAAAATTACTACCCATTTTTCTTCTATCACTAGATTCTAGGACATCATTTCCCATCTTCTGTTAGTCATAACATCTATAGATCTCTTTTGTAGTTGAGCGCCGACAATTGTACAAACAGGTGGATTGATGCTAATAAATACTAAAAATCAAAGATGATTGTTTATCTGTTACTCCCATATAGCATCTATTCACTGGCAAACCTGGCACAGAAGAAGGTATAGTAGTGTAAAGGGACACTTCTGCACCCAGCCAAACTGCTCATTTTAAGCAGCATCCCTGACTAGCGCAAATTACTCTAGCACTTATTGCAATACCTATTTCTTTTATCTCGGGGCACATCAAAAGATAAATAATTGAAGAAGTTTAAGAGAAGCATAAATGTGGTATATAAGGAATATTAAGAAAGCATGTTACCTAAAACAGATCTGAGACCAAGTTTGTGGTCAGGAAAACATCAAAATTGAAATTAGGATAAAAGTTACCTTCTTTGACTCAGCATAAAGGCCCATTCCTGCAACATAAAAAGGAACCTCCCTGAACAGAGTAGCACCAGTCCCACGGAAAAATCCCCTAAGACCATCTTGCTGCCAAGTTCCAATTATAGCTTCCCCCACATTGTCAAATAGACCAGCCTGCAACCTTTGCTTTAGCACTTCACATGGTATCCGCACTGCTGTCCCCAGAAAAGTACTACAGAATGATGCTACAGATTGAACCTAGACAGAATCATCGTAATAAGCAATAGTGGGCAGTTAAAGGAAAGTTGACAAAAGAAACATAGCTCATGATAAATTTCCATAAATAGCTAAAATTTAGTTGCTAAGATAGAAGTTTCAAGCAAAGTAAAATGAGTTCAGAATATCAAGCATCATGCCCTCAATTAGATGAAACATAACTACGACGAGTAATTTATAATGCAAATTACCATCACCAAGAGACTCTTTAGATTTAAAGTGCATCTTGTGCATAACAGAGAGCATATTTAAATTTAAAGAGTGAAATTTTTGACACTCCAATGAACTCTAATTTTAGCTCTTTATTTTTCTTCCCCCCCGCCCCCCCCAAAAAAAAAAAAAATTACTTTTCCTTATTTTTTAATTAATATATATTTTTAAATGTCAAAGGCCAATAAAATCAAATATGGTTTGAATAATCCAAAAAGCAAAGCATTTAGCCACACATTTCATGGAATCCACAACTTTCAACTACACATTTCATGAACTTCTATTAAAATTTTCTAAAAATCTAATTTTAATTCATACGAAAAGGGGCTTAGAGAGCTATCTATAGATTTAGAGAGGAATTTTTTTTAAATATACTCCAACAACATATTTATCTTTAACACTTAATTTTACTACTCCCAATATGTATTTATTAATTTTCTCTATCCTTTAGTTTCACCTTCTTCTCTCCAAATTATTATATTATTTTCCTCAATTTTTTGTATATACCATTTAATTGGGTCATTATATGGAGCATTGAGATTTGGAATAATTTGAATGCATTTAATTATAGAGTGGGTTCACTCTCTCTTTTAAAACGTTAATTGGAAGAGTCTCTTGCAACATAATTTTAAGGGTTGACTCTTTAAAATAGAGAGTTTCACTTTAAAGAATCTCTTAAAGATACTCTTAGAGCTTAATTTCAAATATTGACTCTCTAAAATAAAGAGTATCTTACATTTAAAGTGTCCCTTGGAGATGCGCTAAGAATCCAAGATCATCTCCAAAATAACATTTCAACCACATACTGACACAAGTGAGAAAGCTAGCTTGAAACATTAATATGCAAAACCACCATTATAAAATGGAAGCAAGACTTAATTAAGAAAGATAAATAAGAGGACAACAGCAGAAAGATGAAAGCTAACAAGAATTATATCATCACGATCCTCACCTGTATGTCTGGAATTGTTGGTGCAACATTAATTAACACAAGTCTGCTTGCTTCGAAAATTCCAGTTCGCAAACCATGGCTGCCATGTTATACTAAATTATTATCTAGAAAAGGATGTTGTAAGAAAATAATAAAATGGGAATGTAAGTAAAATATACCTTGAAAATTGACCTAAAATAGCTGGAATGGACCCCCGGTATACCCCCCGGACTCCAAGTTGAGGAAGCTTAGACAAAATTTCTGGAAAGGTAAGAGTTGAAGCTTGTACCCGTGTCTGATAAACCAGCACTGAACTGTCAGATTATTTTTATGAAACAGAAAGATCACATAACTGTTAGAGTCTAAAAAGTGTGGGATTTCAATCCCCTCAAGTCTGGGCTTGTGGGAACAATGGTTGGGTCTCCTGTCTCCACCAATTGGTATCAGAACAATCCCACGTCCTGGGTTCGAATCGCGGAAGGAGCGACCCAAGCGAAGTGTCGAATATCAGCAGCCAAGTGGATGGGCCGGCTAATAATGCGAAGATCGTCTTAGAGTGGGCCGCCGTGGACGTCGGATTTGGACCGTGGGGTATTGTTAGGGTCTAAAAGGCGTGAGATTTCAATCCCCTCAAGCCTGGACTTTTGGGAACAATGGTTGGGTCTCCATTAATTCAGAGTCTAAGACTAATGCGAAGATCAAAATTCACCCATATTGTAACCACCGAAAATAAATTTTCATCTATTTCATCTTGACATGTTTTGTTAATTTTAAGATACCGAGGGACTAAATTAAAAATAAGTTTTATGTCAAAATTTTAGTTTTCGGCCAAATAATTAAGTATTCATCTAGCGAGAAATTTCATATCGATATTAGGTTGTTTCGAAGCTTATATTAAATGGCGAATTTTGGACTTGGGAAAAAGTCATATCGAATAAGTTAGACCTAAATTATTGTAGTTCAAAGGGAGTCCTATTTTAATTAAATTAAATTCAATCAAACAATTAACTAGTTTAGGCAGGTTGAATTTGATCATTTCCAACGTGTAGTTTCACTGTTTGACTAAGGAAGCATTTATTAATATATTCAAATAAAAATAAAATTATGTTAGCTGAATTCAATCTTTATCCAATTTCCAGCCAGTTAGTTTCTTATGATAGGCTTCAAATTGTTCTAGGAACCATTTGTCTTAATCCTATATTCTAGTTCACATAACGATTTCAATAAGATTAAGGTTCTATTATACATTAATCAAAGCTAATTTATGTTGTTGGGTTGATAAAGATTAATAGGAGTCCTAATCCAATTGGACAACAAATTTTGATTAGTGGGACTTTAGTTTCCATTTTTTTATAGAAGACTGGGTATATCACAGCTTCCTATTCAAGCAATTTAACAACAATTCATCAGTAATATCATAGGCCAACTAATTCTTTTGTGCTTTCAATTTTCAATTGCAAAGGAATTCGGTTCAACATAGACACTTCCTCATCACCACGAGCTAAGGTAGGATCCCTACACTAAGTTGATCGTTATATAATTTAATTTTCATCATACATGTTATTCATTATGTTTGTTCTTGAAGTATGTGAAGTGCCTTTAATGGTTCTTAAATGTCAATGTTATAGAGATTAAATGTTTAACTGATGGCCGCATAGGCTCATCAGAACTTTAAGAGATTATATGTTTAACTGATGGTCATAGAGACTCATCAGAACTTTAAGTAGATCGTTTGATCATCGATTTGCTTATTTAGAAGACAATAATTAAGGATGCTCACCTAAATGATTATTATGTTCATATAGCCTACTGAGATTTCTTTAAGATGCTCACTCCTATTTAACCTTTTTAGAGTAATCGAAGATCGTGCGGTGGCTCAGCATGAATGACATATGAAATTTTTAGAGAAACTTATTTCTTATGTTTTAGATTGCCACTTTTATGTTTAATAATAACCGTTGGGTTATCTCAGAAATTGTATTTTAAATCCATGTTTTGAGACGAAATTTTTTAACGTTTGACCAGGTGTTTAGTAAATTCCAGCATTTTGCCAATATTTTTAAAATTGTACTATGGTCGGTATATTTGGAATTTTAGCATTTTTAATAGGAAAATGATAATTTGTGAGTTATCTATCATATGCAACTGAAAATAGGTCGAACGATGTCCTGTAAAATTTATTATAGCAATTTTAGTAAATTGTGACAGTCAAATGTGGGAAACACAAACCAGCTTGTTCGAAAAATAATTTCGTGCTTCAAATATTGTCGTCGAGATTCCGAATTTTTTTTATGTTATGCGTATATGAAATTTATACTTTTCGGTAAAATTTCATAAATTTTCGTCAAGGTTTGTTAGGTCAAATAATTTTTGCAAACTCACCGTGTAACCATACAAAACTGTTTCAGCTTGCTTTTAAAAACTGTAATTTTTCTAATTTTATATGTTTCAAAAAAAATGTTATGATTATATAATTTGAGCACATAAATTCTAATTTAGAAACTTTCTAAAATCTCTAATTTTTAGAGATTAACGTTAAAGAACGCATTCTTGGTAACGCGCTGAGTTATTAGAATTTGGGGCTTTACACATCATACATATTAGATCAGTGGTTTTTATAAGTTTGTGAGGTTTCATAATTCAGTTTCTGCTATAAAACAGAAAATATGGTACATTATATGAAAGAATAGATATTGTCATGGTGCAGCTGACTGAGCTAACCACATAGCAGGCACAATGGAAGATAAATGTCAATCATTTCCAGTACACTTGAAATGCCATGCGCCTTTTACATATCATTCAGCCTTTCCTTCAAGCCATAATGATCACATCTTTAAATGTAATTACAAGTAAATGTTTAGTAAAGAACCAAATCTTCTTAGTACTCCAGTTGCTGCTGAAGATTAATTGAAAGGGATATCAGGCTTTTAGCAATCCTGGTGGTTGAGATTGATCATCAATTTATCTCAAGTTACTGACCATGCAAAGCATCATTTGAGTTTTAAAATGAAATTCTGATACGATATGTATAGAGAGGTGAGCCCACAGCTACCAGTAATGCCAATACTGATTTTCGTGCTTGAACATAAATATGAAAAATGCATCGTCAAAAAATAAATCCAACACGATAAAAAACAGGAATACCAATGCCTGTAAGCGATAAACATGTTCATAAATAATCGTGCCTCCAGTTAGAATTTTTGAGAAAACTAGTATCAAATATTAATTTGAATTCAAATGCAATATTTAAAAGTATTAAGATATACTATACAAATATACTCAATAAATTCAAAGTGCTGTCAATGAACCATACTGCATTCATGTGTCAAGTGGATTAATATTTATAGTGGGCTTAGTTTTTAGATAAGATCTAGAATCTACAAATGATTTAACATTTTTTTTCGAATAGACAATTACAGATATAGAACACGTCCTAAAATATTAGTAACATTGACATTGATATTGATGTGCACAAGTGAAATTTATCATTAGATAGTAATAGAGATTCACAATCGGGAACTATGATCTCAAGGAAGAACATGATGCCAAATATTTATGTGTACAAAGACTAGTTTCTCAAGATTTTACCTTGATGGTGTCAACAGGATGCATTAGAGCTGTAGATAATGCACAAGAAAGACCTCCAGCCAATGCTGATTTTAGAACACTTCCAGCAGGTATTTGTACTGGCGGAGCAACAACCACTACAGTAGCAGCCTCAAACCAGATACTCCTGCAGGATTACCGAATAAATAAAAAAAAAAGTGTTCAATTTCAGTAACCATTAGTAGCTCCTACAGTAAGGAATGATTGATACAATACCTCATGCAAAAGTATTAATGCAAGGATTTGTATATAGATAGATAATAACACATTTATCTTAGTAAATAACCAATAAAATATCTTCTTTTTTTTTTTTCTTTTTTTTTTTTTGGTTAAAACGTTTTTACTTGAATAATTCGACTAAATATCCATAAATAATTTCTCTCATTTTCCTACAGTCATTCATTTCTTCAATAAGATATCTCCCACTTACAACTAAGAAGTATTATACAACCATCTGCTAGAAGTTATCCATCAATTAGAGACAAAATCCTGAATACCAATTACCTTTAAAGTTGGCATAGGTAATGTAAAATATTTAATATGAATGACAGAATAAAATTTTACTTGATATTATCATGTTCAAGTTATTTTTACTGATTTTAAAGCCCATACTTCCTCCCAGCTACCTCCTTTGAAATCTTCCATCAAAAACACTTTACAAACAATTCAAATCTGGGAGTCCGAATTCTGCTGACACTCGACAAATAAATTACCGTGGATCGTCTTGAAGTCGGTCTGAAGGGAGCAAAAGCATAAAATTCCGGAAATGCCCATACGATATAGATTCTTCTGTGTCTGCATTTAGAAAGCGCATCATGGCAATAGCATTATCCTCATTGGCTGGGAGTCCTGCATTCTTTAATGATGCCAAAATTTCACTTTTCTGAAGTGTCCCAGACTTGCTCAAACATAGGCTGGTATAAGCTCGAAGAATGGTTGGTTCTTTCTGTTCCATTAAGGACAAGAACCGTTTCCAACCGAATGATTTTGAAAATAAGTGACTTCTAGTACGACGCATGAATTCATTAGCATATCTCTTGGGCAGTTTTCTCTTCCTCATAGCAACTTCAAGATCTTCCAGCGTGACTTCCCCATCACCATCCCTATCCAACTCCTGAAAGAACCTCTTTCCTGCAAGAATGTGAGATTCAGATTCGGATTGAAAGAGTGATTAGAAAAGTACTATACTAAGTTGGAAATCCATCTAGTAACGGAGTTTTCAACTTCGAAAAGGTAGAAGGGCAATGCAACTTTGAAAAGTTAGAAGGGTTATAATATCCCAAGTTTCTGTATAGTCATTGATGAAAGGACCAAATTGATAAATTTATATAGTTGAAGGACCCAATGTACACTTTTGGAATTTCAAATTTTCCTAAAGAAATGATCAAGAAATTGCCATGTTTATAGATAAGAAAAAGATTATGGAATTGCCGTTTGGAAGGTAACTTAATTTCTATTTTGATTGAATGTGAATTAGGTAACTTAGCATAAATTATGAGAATTTAATTTTTATATACATAGCTATATAGAGTGTGTGTGTATATATATGGGTATATTCAAATCAAATGTTTAATTATATGACAATACCTTATTAGTAGCAATTATATATTTATTAATATAGTTAATTGGGTAATTAGTTGAGTGATTGATTACATCCTATATGGCAAAACATGTGGCATTAACAAGGGAATGAATGTTGGTACCAAAAATAGGTAATTAGGTCAAACCTTAAAAACCCCTATTTATACCCCCCACATCATTTGCACTCATACACAACTTATCTAGTATTTTACATCTCTCTTTCTCTTAACTCATCTTTCACATATACATTTTCTCATTGCAAAGTTTAACACGGACAGTGTCCAATGAATTTTGGAGTGAAAGTCTAACAAGACAATTTCCTCGATTTACCTTTATCTTCTTCAATACAACGTAAGTGTAGTAGTACAAATTGCTCTTTCACCATTTGAATTACGGAAATTTATGTTATGAATATGATGATACGGAAATTCAAGTTATGATTATGATAAGGGTCATATACGTATAAGTTTAAAACACTAACATAAAGATTGTACACCTTTATACTATAGAACACTAACAGCGTCACTCTCCAGGTCCGCATAAATTACACAGCAAGCCTAAACTTTGACTATACAGGTACACAATTTGATTCAGACATAGTAAGGTGGTCAGCCATCCACCCAACCCTTCTCTGTCGAAGGCCAAGCAGAAATTGAGATCTTTTTGGCAGATAGTTCTCTACTGCTCTTAACTCTGGAAATAAGTTGGGGGCTCTATTACAAAGTCTATCAGAAAAGAAGATGACAGAAGGGCACCTATCATTGCCTTGCACCAAGAGTGAACCCTTTCACTATGAGTTTCTTCATTTGTAGACAAATTTGACAATTCACTTTGGCAGTTACCATATAAAAGGCTCATTAGGCAATCTTTGCCAGTGAGGAGTACTCACCACCTACTCATTTGTTTAGTTTAATATTCTCTTCTAAAGGTTACCCATTGCATTAGTCTGCAAGATACAGAAAAATGTTAACTCGACTCGTATGGAAGAGATTCCAAATGAACGGGAAAACTAGCATGTACGATAACCCCCTCTTCCGTTACCAGATAAATGTTGCACAGAGAGGGTGCCGAGAGCAGTGTTTCATAGTTATCTTTGCAAGCACTTAGTTTAGGCTGGAATCAGACAGCAAGGCTCGTGTTCAGTAGAAAATGCCTAAGCCAAGTAGGTACAGCCTCACAAAATTGGGAGAGCAGCTTTTAGTAGTAACGAAAGCAAGCATCTCTCATATTTCTCTTAGCATGCATAGATTAGGGATAACACAAATGGAATACATGGCAGAGGTAGTTTAAGATTATGTGACACTATGTTTAGAACATGTTTTGAAGAAAATAATTAGAAAAAAATGATGAAACAAGGAAATGCAACATCTCTGTCCTAAAGTGTAACATTTTGATGTGGCCAGCTCTTCCTTGAAGCCTAGTGTCAAACAATCAAAAACCAGGAGAAATTTTTGTAATTAAAAAAAAAAAAAAAAAAGAGTAACATATCGAACATCGAATCTCTAAATCATTGATTATATTTATCTATTGATTATCGAGAGAGAGAATCAATGAAGACGAGTACGAAGGTCATGAATTATGTCCAGGCACATTTTTATGTATGTCATGTGAAACGTGGTTGACGTGGGATTAGGAGCAAGCAAGGATAGCTACTCTAGGACTGGTCGCTACAAGATTGGTTGAGATATGCAAAAGTCAATACCTCTATCTGGGGTGGGGAATGACTGCAATCCAATTAATTAAGCAAATTCATCACAAATTAAGTAAACAAGCCCATAGCTAATTACAACTACTTTTTCAATTTGCAGGACCTGGTGAAGCACCCACACAATTTTCAGTTTATAGAAACATGCTGGGCTCACCAAAATTAGATGCCTATCTTTGTCCTCTGTGGCCATCTGTTGTAATGCACCTGTGCGAGTGAAGTTCATTGGCTTTTTTTATGTTTTGAAGTGCACTGACTTAAATACTATTTTCACTCCACTTTTTCCCCTGTAACATGACTTTACATGATGCTCTTAACAAAAAACCAAAGCCACCTTCCTATTCTGATAACTACTACATAATACTACTGTTACAATATCATCAATTCCAAAACTCCTGTCATCACCAGAAAACCTTTTAACTAATTTCAAAAAACGAACCAAAGGATGAAATGACATCAAGAGACCCAGAAATGTTGTGTAAATTTTTTGTTCTAGATTTCGAAATGGGGGATGAGACAAAGTACCAGGTGCCATCTCACTTCTCTGTAGTCAGTGATTTATAACCATTACTAGACATGGAGTGAGCGATTATGGTACTTGTTTTTCATTTTTTCTGCATATGGAGCAACTTTTTTAAGCCACTCCTAAGCATGGGGACATTACCAGATTTTCAATTTCAAATTCTTCCTAGAAATTATGTAAAGCATTCCATAAATAAGTGAATAAATGTTCAATGAGATTCACGGACATATTGCAAGACATGTTGACGTTCTACAGACAAGAAAATAAGTATCATAGTTAGTTACTATATTTTTCTAGTTTTCTATTTGTTAAAGTAAAAGAATAAAAAGGCTTAATCACAT
>CAIGRS010312703.1:0-21883 GCA_903798395.1 Fraxinus floribunda | reverse complement strand
ATTTGAACATTTCATCAAACACATGATGTTGAATAACATAATCAGATAGCTTTTTACTAATTACAACGGAAGTACAACGAAGCAAAGAAGAGGAAAAGGAGAAAAAATAAAAAATAAATAAAACTGTAAAAATTAACAAAATGAAACATATAAATAATTTAGAGATAGATAACAAAATGAACATAGATTACACCCATTTTCCAATAGCAAATACAAAGTTATGTCTCGTTCAAATTACAAACATAACTCAAATAACTCATTCAACTAATAACTATTAATCAAGTCGGTTGGCAGAGGTGGAGGATACTCTCCTCCCCCTGTATGGGAGTTGTGATAAACATTGCTGACTTGCGGGTCGAGGAGGGGGAAGCTCATTTTCCCCGTATAGAGAGGCGGTGGCGGATTTTCACCTTAACAGGGAGGTGGTGGCGCATTTTCCCTGTAAAAGGGAGGCAAGTGTGGTCGTGCCGGTGGCGGATACTCTTCTTCTCTCCTGTGTGATTCCATGGTGTGAATGGGGGTGCCGGCCGGAGGTGGAGATGGGTGTGGCGGTGTTGTCTCACCATTGTGAAGGGAGGCGATGGCTTTGGAGACTGTATCCAAATTTGGTTTCAATTTAGGGGACAACGAAGTGAGGCGATGGCTTTGGGCATTTTGAGCGTATAATTTACTGTTTGGGCAGTTTGAACGTATTATTCTATTTTATGGATTTTAGGCCGTACTGGGCATAATTTCCCCTTATAATAATTGGGTCCAATCCATAAAGGATCCTCACTAGAAATTGGTAGGAAGCCATGCACATTGGTTTGACCTACTTTCGTAAAGTCAACAAAATTTTACATTTACCATTGTTCTTAGCATCTCCAAGAAATTCTCTATTTTTAAAGAGTATATTCTATCATTTGGAGAGCATCTATAAATTTAGAAAGTTAAAATTTTTATACTTAATTTTATTACTCCCAAAAATAGTTATTATTTTTCTTTATCTTTTATTTTAACTAGCTTTTATTTAGATTATTTTATTGACTTCCTATATTGAAAATTGAAACTTTTTTAATACATTTAATTATAGAGAGTGGATTTGACTGTCCAAATTTGGAGAGTCAAACCCACTCTCTAAATTAAAATGTTAATTAAAAGAGTCTTGAAACATGATTTTAAATGTTGAATTTTTAAAATAGAGAGTATATCATATTTTAAAAAGTCTATTGGAGATACTCTTAGCCCATGACGTATAACACCATACTAATAACATACGGAGAACTCGCATAGCTCCTCCTCGGGATTTTGAATAAAAATTCAAAAAAAAAAATTAAAATAAACGAGGAAAAATGTCTTTCAAGCTACAGTATCTCTCTTTTCCTTGTCATTCTACTATCCTAGAGCAATTAATATTTAGGATTATACTATGGCATTCATAATGTACCACAAGCATAGCTCTAATACTTATCATCTCTTCAACATGTTCTTATTATTTTTCCCATTTGAAAAATGATAAATGTACGTGAGGGTTGACACTGCCGTGTACACTCCACTCACAAGAGGGGAGCCCACGGCTAATAAAATAATCGTGGGCCCCCCTCTTGTGAGGGGGGCATGTATGTAGCAAATCCCAGAATGAGATTCTTATAAGATTTTTCATTTTTTTTCATTGTTTCTTCCAATTTTATATGGAAAAAAGATTGAATTTTAATTAAAATTTTAATAAAAATAGATTAATTGGGAATTTGATTTTATATATTTTGTTGCTTATTTAATTTTAATAACTTTCTACATGTTTGGAAATATTGTCAGTATTAAACATTAGAGATTTTTCTTTTTTACTTTTTAATGAGAGTATTGCAATGCGCTAATTTTTTTTTATTTTTTATTTTTTTTGTGCTTTGATTGTTTATTTTTCAAATTGAGGTGATTTGTATTTTTTTTATATTCATTTTAAAAATATTTTTTTTAACATGAGAAATATAATTTTTTTTAACTCCATGCTCTGGATCATTTGGCCATATGCACATAGCGGTTGACAATATTATGACATTGTAATGCATATATAAGTAATTCAATAAAACAAAAATCTAAAAATGTCAAATGGATTCTATAAAAATCTACAAAAGACTTTTCAATGAGTTTTTTCCTGGGTATGGAGGAGGAGGGGAAATGGTGAAAGAAGAAGAAGATGGGAAATTCAAAAACCTTATCCGATAATTTCCATTCCCCTTATCCTTCAATTTGTTTTTAAGACTAAACCACTGTTAGTTTTGTAAATATTGTGTCTCCCCCATTGTCCAAACAATGCTTGCATACAGTTTCCATCTCGGTTGCTCTTACTTGGTGGAGGGAGCGTTTTTTTTTTTTTTCTTTTTTGGTTTTTATAGGGACCCAATTGTAATTCTCCCTAAATAAAAATCAAAAGTTACCAACGAAAATATCCTACCATAACGAAAATATCCTACCATTTTTAAAAAAAAATGACTTCACGCGTTCATTTAACAGTAAATTTGGATGAAAATGGATGGAAAAACGTTTTGTGCAATTAAAGTTATAATTAATGGTGAAAATGTCAAAAAAAATGAAATGTAAGAAAGTTTTGTACAATAACGATGAAATAAATGTATGTTTTGTGCTTTTTACCCTATGTATTCGGTGGAGGATAATTCGTGGGAAAATCACATTGGATGATTTGGTCACGTCAAATGCTATGAAGTGAATTATTGAATAAGGTTATGAGCATTAGTACAGTACTTCATGAGTTTAATTCTATTCAATTCAACTTACCTAACATCGACCCAATTCCACGCTGAAATAGTTAAATTTTCTTAACTAACGTGACATCATTTTTGTCCTACGACAACACAAATTTCTTTTAATCGAAATTCATTATCAATTGAAATGCTAACACGACATGTTATCAATGGATTTGCTGTCATCAACTTGGGCGACCATAATATTTTCTAGGGGCAAATCTCAGTTGTCTTAATCAGTAATTAATAATTCATTAATATATTATAGTGACAGCCTCTTCTTTAATACAATTAATTAAGACACTATTTTTGATTATGACATAAGATTAAGCTAGACAACGATGTCGTTTTCTCCCCCAATTGGGGGTGCAAACTTGTCTAGCTAGCAAACCACAATAGCGATTTAACATTTTTGTTTTAATCAAGAAAATCTTGTCGTGGCATTTTCTTAAAAGACAGTTTAACTAAATGACTTTTTTCTTCACTTATAGTCTATCCACTTTGTCAAAGCTCACTATAAGTCGGGACAAATTAACCTTGAGCTGATCGAGTGGACCATGATTCGGATCAAATGTTGAGAGAGTGCGAACAAAGTTCGACATTGATTAGACGTGAATTCAATTATGAGCCTATAAAAGATATAGATACCTCATCTAATATGTTAACATTTTGTGATGGAACCTGAAATCATTACAAGTAATAGCAGAGTAAGGTCCCAAATTTAGTCATATAGATGCACAATATGAATCCTCAGTTGCATCTGAATAAAAGTTTCATATCAATTAGATATGAAATAAATTATGGATTTATAAGGAATTGGGTTGTTGTACCTAATGAGTTAACCTTTTGGGATTGTACATCAATTTAAACATCTTAACGTCTTATGGTACATTTATGTCCAATTTAAACAGTTTAAGACGGTGTTTGGTATGGATTAAAATCAGATTTTTAGTGGATTGTGAATTTGTGATACAAGTTTTTGAAATGTGTGATTGAAAAGATGTGAGACACATGAAAGATGTGGAACACATGAAAGATATAGCTGATATTCATTGTTTGATTTTAATCCGACCCAAACATGCCCTAAATAAATAAAATTATATTTTGCTTAATGACTTAACGATATAGTTGGTTTCACCACCTCTTATTTATAAAGAATATGCACATGTTGAATCATTAATGTGATAAATTGACGGGAGAAAGGGTTCCTATATTTAGTAGTGAATTAGTCAATTTGGGATCAAGATATTAATATCAAAGGCTTGAAAAGTGCAATGATGCATACGCAGGAGATGCACAAATCTCAAGATCATTAAGTTGGATAAACCTTTCTTCTTTAACGTCTTGCTTCGTGTAGGTAACTTTTTGGCGCTCTATGTGCTACTATATGTATATTACTCAATAGGTATATATGGTGGGTGAAATAGTTACCAAGGGAAAACCCGACCTCTATAAAATAAAAGACAACTATGGCTACTCTCTGAGTTTATCGACTCCAGCGTAAACCCTTCCGAGTCTAAGGACTCTTTGGGTGAATGAATTCATTATGCACGTTAAGACGTGTTAATTAGGGCTACATTAAACTCAATAAATGTATCCCTTATATCACTAAGGTCACCAATTCAACTATTATCGGTCATTTATTAAAAAATGTGCTGTCGACTTATGCATGAACGGAAATAAATAACAATATTTTTAATTAATTACTAATGCAACTCAATTACAATATATATTTATTTCCATAGAGACGTAAATCTAATATTGTTCTGGTTCTAATTCCTGGTTGGCCTATATATCTAGTGGCCAAACCTAGGGGAATTAGAACTATCTACTTAAATTACACGATTGATAAATACCCTGATATATTATAGCTAGCCACCTCGTACATAATAATAATAATAATCTAGTTATTACATTATTAAACTCCTAATTATCCCAGCCTCGGGACTGTCGGCGTCTATGGTAGAAAGTAACTGTGATAGCCTCTCACTCAGATCATCCACTTCTCTGTGCAAGCTTCTAATGTAGTTGCATGTCTCCTGAAGTACCTTGTTTGCTGATGCCTGCTCAACAAAAATAATTTCATTATATTTAGTTTACTTCTACTTAATTTATAGAGATATCTATACATATATTTTTTTTTGCGAGTTGGACCCTATGTATTAACGAGCCAGAATCATCAAGGTATTTGTATATAATCCATGGAATCATTGAAACCATCAAAATCAAAGAAGTAAGAATAATAACTAAAAGTGCATGAAATAACCCTTTTTTCCAATTCTCATTACGCAATTGGAGCTTCCGATAGTCCTTTGTGGCTTCAATAATGAATAGATCAATGTGTTATTGCTTTAAGAGAAAGTCGTATCGAAATTCACTATGACACTTATTATAAAGTATATACATTTGAATTATTGCCGTACTGAAATTTTCTCAGGCATATACAATGATACTGAACTTTATGTCCATCTTTTCATAGTCATACATTACCCAAGAAAGAATATTCAACGACGGCAAGAATAAAATATAATACTACCTTTTCTAAAATAAAATTGCTAGTCTTCTAAAAACGTTTATTGCCGTCAGTATTCAAATTTTGACACAGTCACGAAGCTTTTCAGCTGTCATAGAATACAATTTTGGTTAGTATAGGAGTTAATAATTTTTTTTTTCCTTCTTTTGAACAATCTTTATATAATAATACATGCATGAAGATGAGAGAGACTAGGAGACATTATTGAATTCAGAATTCAAGAGCCGAAACCCTACAAAATAATTAATTTTTTATGTGTTCCCTGACGTAAAGGTCATGCTACATAACTCTTCAGAGTTGGCATTGTTAGATTATGTTTGACTTTATAAACATTTCAATATATAAATATGAGCATGAATTTAGGTTACATTATGCAGAAATTTAATGCTTTGTCTTTGTTTTCTTTAACAATAGAGACACGGTCAAGTTGAGTACGATGTAATACTGCATACCTTGTTGGAGCGCCTATTACGAATCTCGGGCAAAAGTTGCTGCAACTTGGACACAAGTTCAATGATCTGTTCATCAGTAATCCTCGAACTTGACGAGGACTCCCTCGATCTTCTGCTCGACATGTCTCAAAAATGTATAGTGACTTCTTTCTTCTTGAGAAACTATGATGCAGAAGAATGACAATGTAAGGAAGAAATATAGATTGTTACTTGTTAGAAATTAAGAGGAATGGACCACAAGAAAGAGATCACAGAGAAATGGGATATCGAAGGGAAAAAGAGAGAACACTAGCACAGAAAGCGATGTTGGATATGAAGAAGACAAGAGACTGAAGAAAGCAGTGGCGTAGGGCTTCTTATTAATAAGCAAGAAAGTTTGGGAAGAAGAGAGAAAGCCATGCATATACAATCAATAATAAGTAAAAATACAAACTAAGTCTCATTCCCAATAAATATATATAGTGTTTGGCCCCCATTTTGTGTAAATTATAAATTTTGGAATAATGACTAATGAGAGAATGTGTGATTGAAAAATAATGAAAATTATTATTTTTAATTTAATTTGTGTTTCCAATGTGGGCTTGATCTCAACTTGGTTTAAAAGTAATTTGATTGTACTGATAAAAAAAAAAAAAAGTAATTTGATTGTTCTTTTGTACTAACAATGTGGGCCTTCATGTGTACGTCTCAATATACAAGACCACGTGATCATCTTGATAACCCTACATCCTACGCAATTTGAACTAGAGCATGTTCCTAGAAATTTACTTGGTTACATGGCTTTGATCATACATTATTCTATCTTCACTTGGGCTGATGGCTGAGATTTTTCAATTTCAAGATTTTCTTTCTGCGAACATTCGTCTCCAATCTACAGCCTTAACAGGCATCAAGAGAGTACTATTGGTGACACCCCTAAATATAGTTAATGAAGTTGAAGCCACCGATGAAATATATATATATATATATATATATAAGTTATAGTGTTTTTAGTATATCCTCTGCATCAACCATCTTGTAGAGTAACAGGTCTATAGTGCGTGGGGATAGTGGGACTTCAAGACTCGAAGTTCCACCTTTTTACTGCCTTTGCAATGTGTCTCGATGTTGACGTGACAAATAAAGTTAGACTTTATTGTTTGTTGACTACGTCTTGTTTATCTCCTTTCAACTTAGCATTCATATTGAAATTAAGGAACGATGTCCATGTGTACGTTCTAGATTGTTTGTACGCAGATAAAGTTCCACATTTTTACTGCCTTTGCAATGTGTCTCGATGTTGACGTGACAAATAAAGTTAGACTTTATTGTTTGTTGACTATGTCCTGTTTATATCTTTTCAACTTAGCATTCATATTGAAATTAAGGAACGATGTCCATGTGTACGTTCTAGATTGATAACGTGACAAGTTAGACTCTATTATTATTGAATAGGTCTTGTTTCTTCTCTTTCAACTTGACATGTATTTTGAAATTATTAAAAGGCGAGACATAAAAATGTGTTTCAGCATACACATCTTATATAAGTAACTATATTCATATTAAAAAGTACTAGTACATCATTTAAATAACATACCTTTTGTGACGAGCAAAGATTGCGTACCAATATATATATAAATGCACATAATAAGAACATCACAAACTATTCCTCCTTGCCAATTAAACATCGTTATGTGACAATAGTAAGTGATCACATGATTTGCGTGTTACTTAATTTAATGGCATGATCTCCATAGGAGATGAAATTTAATGGTGTAGATCAAAAACAAATGTGGGATTGCAAGTTCCACTCGATACTTCTCTCTCAATTAATGTTTTTCCCTATTGTTAGAGACATAACCACGAGAGTGTTTGAAAAGTCTCATTTTTCAAAGACCAGGTCACATGCCTTTATCACTCCATCCAAAACATGACGCGTGTCGTTTTACATAAATTATCTATAAAATAGATTGCTAAAAGAGGCAAAGAATTTAGCTAGCCATACTCTTGTCGACCCTACTCACATGTCAGATGTAAATTTGTTGACCCCAGGAGTTGTGACCCTACATGCTCCTAATAATGTTTATTATCTACTGTAACTGTGTACGATTTACAATCTCATCTAAAAGTTTTAGTTTTGTTACGAAATGAGAGGGTATTTGATGTAAATTAAATCAGATTTTAAGTGCACTGTGATAGAAGTTTTTGAAACGTGTGATTAAAAAGATGTGGTTGACATTGATTGTTTGATTTTGATTTAAATTAAAATCTGGCTCAAACATGCATGTTTATATAAATAGAGTTTGTTTTAGATCATCTCATCGAATGTAGGTTAAATTTATTTTGAAAAAAAAAAAACAAAAAAAAACTAAGCAGATGCAAAAATTATAATGTGTAGGCGTGAAGCTTTAACTCAAAACTTTTGAATGCTCAAATAAAAAAGTTAAGATGTCGTCTAGAGTCCCTTAATGTTGTCTGTAGATATTGCACATCGTCTCAGTCTAATCGCACTATGATAGAGCACAATGAGAAGTTGCCTAGTTAGTGTAACTAATGCATAGTACCGGCACACGTAACCAATCCAATTGAGCCACCAAAGGCGAAGAGCTCAGCGAACGATGAGGCTTTTGGATAGGAGAGTATGAACTAATCTTTTACAGTTTAAAATTGGATAAATTTATGTATGATTCTAAAGTTTTATTTAGAAATATGGTGGAAATGCAAAATGAAGTACGTGGTATAGACATGTGGGACAGGTTTAAATCTTATGTGATTGATAGATTATTTTGCTGTCGATTTAATGTTTTCAAACATTTCGGTGCCAAGTCCAATGCAATACACCACATTCGAGAATTTCCGGGACAAATTAAGATATACAAGTCTCTTAAAAAGTAAAAAATTATTGAGAGAATCATATGGAACGAGGTTTATCTAGTGTACACTCACAATGGTCAGGTCTCCGCCCCTTCGGGGTGGTCAAGGCTCCGCTGACGGGTAGCGATTACGAGTTCCTACGTCGAAAAATAAAAATAAAAATTGAGAGAAATGTGGAAAGATTCAAGACTCATGCCCCATTAGTGACTGGTCATCAAAATAAAATAATAATAATTATTATTATAAATGAGAAAGTCCGCAAGAGCCTCGAGTTCAGCAAATGTTACGTTTCTTGATGAAATTGAAATTTAAGGTTTGTAACTTAGGTTCGATTTGAAACTCTAGTTTAGAGGGAGTAGAGGGTTGTCAAATCGAGACAGAGAGTAAGGGGTCACTTGAGTGAGATAGATGGTAAAGGCTAGAGGGTCCCAATATACAGGACCGCCGAAGATAAAAAATTCAACATAGCTAGATTTAAAGATATTGGTCAAAATTAAATTTAGGATTTGAAATTTTAGGGCTTAATTTGAAACCCCAATTTTAGAGGTCCTAAATTTTTGACAACCAAAACTCCGATACTAATTTGAAGTTTATGTCGAATGATTTATCGAGAAACAATCTTATCCATTCATAATTGTACAGTCCAACCAACAAAAGAAAATAAAAGATTATTCTTTACTACTGAAAAAAGAAAAGGAAACGTAATTCTACCACTATCAATTCCTAGTTGAACTAGAATCGTAAATGCAAATCCTAGCTAAACTAGAATCGTAAATGCATGGTTTTCTATTTATAATCGAATATTTATTCCAATTGAAATTACAGGACAAGCACTCACACCATGTCCTTGGCAACCAATCTCACATGATCAACCACTTTGGACGACCATCTACCACATTACACTTCACTACATCTCTATCCTCTACGCCGCCGATCTAAGTAACACTCAGTCACCTTACTTTTCTTCACACCATTATCACCTATCGAAGATCCATTGATGATTGATAACGTGTCATTGATAATTGCTGACAAAGATGTGTTCGATTATAGCCAATGATATTAGTGTCAGTAACTTCATTTGAAATCACCAACTCATTGATTTTTTATGGTAACTTATTAAAAAATAATAACTTTCGCTAGTGATCAACAACTAAAGCATTGGCATTGTAATTGGTAATCAAAATAAAACGAGTCATTGGCCTTTCGAGATCACCGTTAAATATTGGTTTATGTTAGAATCACCTAAAATAAGTTGTCAATAAATTCTTTGGTTGGTAATATTTGATCTTTTAATTTTATTTTTGAAATTTCCCAAAAAACTTTTTTGGCTAAGACCCGTGAATTATTTGAGCCAACTCTGCAAGTCACAATCTAAGTCTTGATGGTAAAGATAAAAAAATATTTTTTTAGGGTAGTAAAATTAAGTGATAAAAGATAAAAAGCCTATTGGAATATTTAAAATAAATTTACTCTCAAAATTTATAGATACACTTTAAATTGTAAAATATGCTATTTAAAAATAGAGGATATTTTGAAGAAACTCTTCGAGTCTTTTAATTTGACATGTTTGATGCATTTAATTCCGTATTCAATCCAAAAGTAGCATGTTTAAAGCGGATCTTAGATGGGCCTGATTGAAGTTGTATAGCAACGAAAAGTAATCTGGATCTGCAGCTCTGGGTTGGACCCTTCTATTAGTATGGTTGAGGCAGGCCTTTGGACTAAAAACTTCATCAAAAATTAAAGGGAGAATTGCAGCCGTGGTCCCAAACCTTTTCGTTTTTGTAGATTTTACCTTAACCTTCACTTTGTGCCACCACAGATTCCAAACCTTTGAGAAATTCGTACCGGAGGTCCATCGGACAGAAATCGTCCAAATCACCGTTAGTCGACCTGAAAAATTAAAAAAATGGAATATTTTGACCATTTTAAGGAAGGACATTTCCGTTCATACAGTAATTTCCCTTTAAAAACAATAAATAAAAAAAAATCACTATCTTTTTCAAACACCCTTCCCCAACACCAAAATCATGTCGTCCACTACTATTGAGACTGCCGCAAACGCCACCACCATGGCTACCATCTCAAACAACAATTTTTAACACTATTGACCCAACAACTTTCTTTTAAGATTGCTTATTACGTTAGGCCATACAAGATGTCGCCTCTTCAAGGAAGTTTCATTGAGATTGGGACTGTCAAAAGCAAGAATTCAAATTCGGAAAAGAAATTGGTGGAAGCTAAAGATTATGGGAAGAGGATTCAAGCTTCGTTTTGGGAGACCTTGAAGTCATATGGCAGTGAACCACTAGAGAACTGGCCGCCTCCTCCACAAAGGTGGACGCAGACTTTAAAGTTAGTGGGGCACAATCAAACTTGCAAGAAAAAGTTGGGAGAAATTTTACAATAGAAAAGCTACGTCTAAAAAAATTACACCTCATGTAATTTTGAATCCAAATATTTACATGTGATATTATTTTGTCAGATGTAAAATTTCAAAAATCTTTTGTCAAATTCCATATAAAATTTCATAATAAAATGATGAAAATTATATTGAGAAATTTGTATAGCAAAAATAATAAATGTTAATGAAATAATTGATTTTTT
The DNA here is from genome assembly GCA_903798395.1 of Fraxinus floribunda. Lineage (NCBI taxonomy): Eukaryota > Viridiplantae > Streptophyta > Magnoliopsida > Lamiales > Oleaceae > Fraxinus > Fraxinus floribunda. The sequence continues at coordinate 10,700 of CAIGRS010312703.1, read as the reverse complement.
TTTTAAATGCGAGTTAAACGTGTTTCTTTAAAACTCACGTTTAACGTATTTTTAATTATTTTCGATATTTGTTTGGACTATTCGATATGCCCATAATGTAGTTCTAGAAATAAATTTCGAGATTACATAAGCAATTTGTATATTCAAATAGCGTACGGAGAATTTTTAAAATTAGCATATATTAAAATTCAAATTTATTGTGATTTTGCCCCTGTTTGGTGTAGATTAAAATCAAATTTTTAGTAAATTTTTTTAAAAAAAACTAAACATTTATGAATTTCATGAAATATATTATTATAATTAATTGTTATTGATTTAGATTTCAATCGATACCAAACATGATTTCATTAAAAAAAAGATTCCTCAAAAGTTTGGGGGGCAAGTGCCCCAGGACCCCCTGGGTCCGCCAGTGCTCCTCCACCTCCATCTGGAAATAGGCTTTTAGTGTATACCCCACTTGGACCTCCTTTTGCTCTTGGCGTCAATCTTATTAGGACATCAGGTAATGGGGACAATGGTGGCAGTGGAAATGACAGTCGCAATGGTGGTGGTAATAATGGAGAGAAAAGTAGCTGGAGTGGGTCTAATTTGGGTAAAAATTTACCCTTGCCAAAGGAGAATTCGAGCTTCGTTTTGGGAGACCTTGAAGTCATATGGCAGTGAACCACCAAAGAACTGGCTGCCTCCTCCACCTCCATTTGGAAATGGGCTTTCAGTGCATACACAACCTGGACCTCCTTTTGCTCATGGCGTCAATCTTATTTGGGCATCAGGTAATGGGGACAGTGGTGGCAGTGGAAATGACAGTCGCAATGGTGGTGGTAGTAATAATGGAGAGAAAAGCAACTGGGGTGGGTCTAATATGGGTAACAATTTACCCCAAAGGAGATCTACAAGGGACTTGACAAGTTTGTCAATTGCCAAGAACGAGCTAAAAATGTCCTCTCTTTGTTGGGTGAATGGTGTTGAAAATTGTTGTTTGAGATGATGGCCATGGTGGTGGCATTTGCTGTGGCCACAGTGGCAGTGGGCGGCAGGATTTTGGTGTTGGGGAAGGATGGTAGTGCGAATTTTTCAAAGGTTTGGGGCTTGTGATGCACAAAATGAAGGTTGATGTAATGTTTGCAAAAAAAAGAAAATGATTGGGATCGCGGCTGCAATTTTTCCAAAATTAAATTCTAAAACCTTCTAAATAGGCATTAATTTTGATTTGCTGGAACCTCTAAATATTAATATTGTTACTCTTTTAACATTTTTTTTTACTGTTGTGGCATGTTTGAGATTAGGGTTGGACAAAACTACTGAATCGAACTCAAACCAAAAAAACGAGCGGTTCTTCACAAGTTAAATACTCAAACAAGTATTTGAATCGAGAACCGATGAGTTTGGTTCAATTCTCAATTTCTAGATCAAGAACCAAAAAAACCGAATCTAAATATTTTTAAAATTTTTTATATTGAATTAATTAATTTTTTTCATTTTTTTCTAAACAAATTAGTAAATTTAGTGATTAATGCTCCAACTCTCAAACTAAGTTCATGCCTAGCCCAAGCTAGCCCAACCCAACCCAATTTCTAAAATCAATTTTTTATTTTAATTTTTTGGCCTAATTATTAATTTTATTGTTAGCCAAGATCTAGGTCTTTTAAAGTTTTTATCCTTCCCTTTTCCAATTTCATACTTTCATTCGGTAAGCACGAATCTATTAACTCCAAATTATTTGATAATTTGAAAACCTACATTTACATGTCCAAATCGAAGCTGCCGACTGTCGAGTCCGACTTCCCTTCTCCAACTGTCCATCGAAGTTACGAATGAACATGTCATTAGTTGTATTTATGTAGTGTTGCTGTAAATGTTAAAAAACTAATTATGGTACGAAACCGAACTCGAACAGTTCCATAATTATATTTGGACCCAACGGTTCATTTTCGATTCGATTCTCTTCAGAATCGAACCGAATCGAACTATGGCCAGCTTTATTTGAGACGCAATTTTATTGAGTTCATTGCTCAATCCACTCGTACACAAGAATTCAAAACAACAAAATCCTAATCAAGCACAAGAAATCATTTAACCTTTATTTGGTACTCATTATTTTTAAAATATATTTTTCACTCTTATTTTCAACCACACATTTTTTAATAAAATAATATTACACTCAAAACTCAAATTGAAGATTTTTCCTTATTTTTATCCACATATTCTCTATCAGAATATTATTTCAGAATGCATTTTGAGGAAATATATATATATATAAAAGGGTCTCAAACAGCTATGCCCTATGTTGCGATCTCACTCTTATGAACGATGCCTGGGTATTGCATGCCTACAGGCCATAAGTGAACGAGTTTTCAATCCCACACCTCACTGCTCATATTTTTCTTCCTTTTCTCTTTCACACACTGCAAAACCTAGCTTCCTTTATCTAGGTGCAAGTACTCAGATCACAGAAACAGTAGTTAATAATATCACAAAAAGGTTGTCAACATTTTGAAAAGAGTGGGGCACTTTCTCTGCAATCTCATTGATGCACTCAATTGGTTATCAATAAATGTATGGTGAAGGCAGACAGGGTCACACTTTAGACTGTTCATATCAACATCCCAATACTGTGTATAGTGTCACTTGTACAATTCTTAGACAAAATTGCAGACGTACATTTACGACATGTTTGTCATGCGTGACAAGATGCACTGCATCAAATTTAAGAAAAGTTGATGATTATGAGGACAATATGATTTAAAATAAATGTGCCCTTTAAGTACAATTGCGAGACAGAAACATCTATGATCTCAATATCCCTTGAACTTTTCAGTATAATCATGCCTTCTTGATGTGTTACTTATCCAATAGTTTATGTCGGCCTCAAAAGCTAAAGAAAGATTGGTTTCTATCTAGAAACTGAAGAAAAAATAAGCAAAAGCACATGCAAGGGAATAAAAAGAGCAAAAAAAAGTCCATGTAAAGGTGGGTTGAACAGATAAGCAAAGGCTTGTGAAACAAAGCAATTAATATTTTAATATATCATCCCCACATCTACAACTATAATCATATAATGAGATGAAAAACAATCTAAATGGACTCGTACGGGCTTTTTCTTTTAATCGATTTTACTTTCATATGCAATGACGCTGAAGTTGCAAAAGCCTTGAATAGGCTCCATCTGGTCGGCTGATTAGGTCGCCATGGCTGCCTTGTTCAACAATGCGTCCATCTTGGACAACACCAATGCTATCCACCCTTCGTATTGTAGACAATCGGTGGGCCACCAGAACGGTGGTTCGGCCTCTCATTAGCCTCTCGAGAGCTTCTTGTAGCATGCATTCTGACTCAGCATCAAGGGCGCTTGTGGCTTCATCGAGTAGAAGTATTGATGGATTTTTTAGAACAGCACGTGCAATTGCAATACGTTGTTTTTGTCCACCGGAGAGCTGGACACCCTTTTCACCTACCGAGGTTTTATAACCTTCGGGTAATCCACTAACAAATGTGTGCACATTTGCTGCTTGTGCTGCTTCAATTACTTCTGCTTCAGTTGCCCCGTCTTTACCATAAGCAATGTTGTCGAAAATGCTTGCTGCAAAAAGTGCAGGCTCCTGCTGAACCAAACCAATTTTGAGCCGGAGAGATTTCAAGTTTAACCTCCTAATATCTTTTCCATCAATCATAACTTTCCCAGCCATTGGATCATAAAATCTCTCGATTAATGCTATTACCGAACTCTTTCCTGATCCGCTGGCTCCAACTAGCGCTTGGCTTTGGCCAGCACGAATTCTAAGGTTGAGATCCTTGAACACAAGTACATCCGGTCGTGAAGGATACACAAAGTCAACATGACGTAGTTCAATCTCACCACGAACTGATTCAACATTCTCCGCTTCAGCTTCATCAGGATCTATTTTTGTTGAGCGATCAAGAATGGAAAATATGGAGCTAACAGCTTCACCCCCTCTTATGATTTCGGGTGCAAGGCTGACAGTTTCAGCAACTGAATTGGCCGTAATAACTAAGACTACGAATACCTTAATGACCTTAGAAAACGTAGAAGTGCCTTTGTTAACAAGGTGGGCGCCATACCAGAGTATTAGAGCTTCTGATGCATAAAGAGCAAGCTGAGATAGACCAAAAAGGAAACCCGAGGATTGACTGTGGCTAAAGCTTCGAAGCTGTGGGACCTGGAGTTCATGGCAAAATAATGAGAGGATTTTTTCTTGGGCATTGAATGCCGCAACAGTTCTAATGTTGCTTACTCCCTCCCCTGCAATCATGCTAGTTTTTGCATGTGCCTTGGCCGTGTCTCCAGCAAACCCTTTAAGAGATAGTTGCTGTGTATTCAAACGTAACAGAATTGTTAACACTAGCAACAACTAATTTCACCATTCATAAGAATATTACGATAATTAAAAAATAAAAAATAAATATTGGGATTCTTCTGACAGACTCGAATGTACATCCTTTTTCCACAATTTGGTGGGCTTAGACATTATTTATAGCTTTAAGATACGATGATTCTTTAACAGCAGTTAAAATTTGCTTATATTCATCTCCCACATACTTTGCTCGTATATATTTGTGTTATTATTTATTAGTTCAATTTGATTTTATATAAACTACACACTTTAGTAAATCTTGCAATCAACAATGTACTCCATATTCAAACCCCACCATTCTCAGGCATTAATTGGATTTTGAAAATATCAGCACGGAACTGATACGCACTTTCATGCAGTGTCACAGCAAGGTGAAGACTTTATCCTAGAAAAACAAGCAGTAGAGTTAACACAAATAGGTCTTGGTTTCACTGAAGTAGATGGGCAATGATAGATTCTTTTATGTTTCATACATTTCTTATTTCGTATTTTTCAGTTCCTATTTTGTGAATTTCAAGAATCACGCACCAGAACTGAAGCACGTGCAGAGCACCATAGTGTCAACTTGTAATTGCCCTCGTCTTCTAGTTCCAAGAAACCGGTGAATTTGGATCCCAAGATCCAAACAAAGATCACAAGAATTGGCAGTCTAATAAAATAAATTTCTTCTGATCCTATGCCCTAAGTACCCTCCTTATCGGAAAATTATATAACTGAAATGGCATTGTCGTCAGAGATTTAAGGGCATTACCTGAGCAAAATTTGCGAGGACTAGGAGAGGAAATGTGGCCAGTATAAGAAGTGAGACCCTCCACTCTACTATGAAGGCTACTATAAATGAAGTGAGGAGAGAAGTCAAATTTTGCAATATCACTGATATCCTTTCGGCTATTGCAGATTTTACGTCGGCAGCATCAGTAGATAAACGGGCTGCAAGAAGGCTTGAATTGTTCTCTTCCTCGTCAAACCAGCCAACTTCATTCCTCAAAATTGCTGAAATGAGGAAAGGGAAATTACTCTACAGTTATTTATAAGGGAGTCTTTATCATTGCCCAATAATGTATTTATGAGGTTGAAGTGAAAACATTAAAGACGGAAATATTATGAAAGACGCCTTATACCTGCAAGCATCATCCTCCTCACCCTTGTAGTTAGGTTCTCTCCCATAATGCTGAAGAAGTAGTGCTGTATCAAATATGCGACCACAGCGTAAAGACCTGCTCCAATATAAATGAAAACATATTCCTTTGTTTTTCGTTCCATGGTAGCTGGATTTTTATAGTAGAACACCTCAATCATATTGCTCATCACAATAGCAAATGTTGGACCAATGAATCCAGAGAGAACAGACCCTATAGCTCCAATGACTGAATAAGGCCATTCAGGAGCATTTAATTTAAGAAGTCGGCAGAAATAGCCATGTGGGGCTGGATTTTTCCTATCAGCTTCAGCATTTGACACCATCTCTATATGACCATCAGTACTCGTGCTGTAAGAATAGGATAAGTTTCTTAAACTGCCAGAACGGAGGCTAAGAGACTTAGTCGACAACGAGCGGCTTAACCGTGACGAGCGTGTTCGACAAGTTGAGGGATTTGAAAAATCTCTGTTCCCTACCATTTCCTGGAATCTGATTAAGGATGCATAGGCCCCGGCTTTAACAAATAGTTCTTCATGAGTTCCAGTTTCAACAACTTGCCCCTGCTGTATAACTGCAATGGAGTCCACATTTCTTATTGTCGAGAGACGATGAGCAACAACAATCGTTGTCCTCCCTACCATCAGACGATCTAGGGCCTCCTGAACGATACTTTCTGAACCAGCATCAAGGGCACTTGTTGCTTCGTCAAGAAGAAGTAGCTTTGGGTTCTTCAACATAGCTCTCGCAATTGCTATTCTCTGTTTCTGACCACCTGAGAGTTGGACACCACGCTGTCCCACCTGGACTTCAGATGAGATTTTTTAAGATCAACACGAGTAATTGTTTGTATAGAACTAATAAATTATTACTAATCAAAGTATATTCAACCTGAGTGTTGTATCCATTAGGAAGCAATGTAATAAAGCAATGAGCATTAGCGACAGAGGCAGCTGCATCCACTTCAGCCATGGATGCACCAGGCTTTCCGTATAGAATGTTCTCGAGTATTGTGGTAGCAAAGAGTGCAGGTTCTTGGTTCACCAAACCAATTTGATCGCGTAACCATCTCAGCTGCAGCATCTTGATGTCCATGTCGTCCAGCAAAATTTGTCCTATCCGTTTTACAAACAAGATTAAGTACAATCACTACTGAATTAACATGAATATTCATAATCTTATAATAGTAAGTCTATTAATTACCTTGATTAGGATCGTAAAATCTTTCCATCAGGGAGACTACTGTGCTTTTTCCCGAACCACTACCACCAACTATGGCAACAGTCTTTCCAGCGGGGAAGAAAATGGAGAAATCTCTAAGGACGATGACATCAGGTCTAGACGGATAGCTAAAAGTTACATTTTTGAACTCAATGTTTCCATTGACGTCAGTCGGGCACTTTCCTTCTGATGTGTCTTGAACTATGGAGGGCTTTTGCTTGATAATCTCCATTAGCTTGTATCCCGCAGTTTTGCCTTTGCTGAATGCTCCAAGATTAGAAAACGATTGGCCCAAACTCCTGCAACAAGTTAAATCAAAATCTATAAATTTTCTCTTCATTTTTCACTAGAATTCAGAAGATTTTAGCACATTATCTTACATGCCACCAACTATGGCAGAGAAAATAGCGGTGAATGCCTTGCCACCATCCGTCTGTCCATTTCTGATAAATACACCAGCATACCAGAAAACAAGAGCCCACGACATGCATGCTATTCCATAGGTGCACCCCAATCCCAAACCTTTAGCCATTCCAGCCTTGTAGCCCAGATTCAAAGTGTTTTGTATAGCATCTGAATACACACTCAGGGTTTTGTTCTCACCAACATAAGAGTAGACTGTCCTAACTTGTGCAATAGCCTGCATTTGACATTAAAAGCTTTAGCACGAACGAGGGTCAATGATATAGCAACTTTCTTTTCTAGCATCACCATAGCATTTCCAAAAACCGTCTTGAAATTTAAGTTGAATTATCAATTATAACTAGAGTTACACCAGAAAGGTAAAAGACTGTATCACAGCATAATTTTGTATTTTATCAATAAAATTTCATTCCATATTCAAAATAAAGTAGTTTTTTATAATTAAACGGATATAGAAAGAACAAGCAAAGAAATTAATAACATTCCATTTTATCGCAGGCTCACCTGCTCGGCAATTATGCCAGCATTGGCATAGGATTCACGGCTCTTGGAGGTGAGACCTGTTAGAGTATATGCATACAGACCCCCAGCAAAGGCAATTCCTGGAATCACAGCCACACTGAGTAGAGCCAGCTTCCATGCCGACACAAAACCAACCACCAAACCGGCCAGAAAGGTAGAAAGATAATGGATGAAATTCCCCACCTATTTATCCAAACAAAAAAAAAACACACACATTTTACAATCATTAAATGATGGTTGTTTGAACTTTGGCATTAATTCCTACTGCCAACAGTAATAATAAATGAAAAAAGAAATACAAAATGAGCAAAGCATGCAGATTTACTGTACTTTACACTCAATATGAGGGTTACATCCACTCACTATTCAAATTTTCATTGTATCTTTTCTTCACAGTTTTCTTAACTCCAAAAATGACTCTCTAGAATATTCGAGTTACATGCTTAGTATGAATGTTCAATATACCCCGAGCTCAAAATACATTTCAAAAATTTGCGACATTCACAGTCGAGGAATTAGTATATGATATTGATTGAGTTAGGTTCCAAAGAGTCCAACAACAATTTCAGCAGTGAACTTTAGCACCACTAGTTCTAAAACTTAAAAATCAACATAAAACTATACTTAAAAAAACTCAGAAACTAAAGAGGAATCACTTTAACAGGGTCTACTATTTCAGGAATCAAAAAGATGATGGTGCAGGTTAAGTGAAGCATGCTAACATGCGCCACCGAAATCAAACAGGACAAAGTAGTAATTAATGGCCGCCAAAAACTTCAAATGATTTCCGTTTTTCCTTCTTTAGAATACACCGCTTACCGTTCAGAAAACACACACACACACACACTAAATGAAAACAGTGTGTGAGAGAGAAAAACATCATGGTAGTGAGAGAACCTTTTCACTAATGGCATCTTGTACAAGAAGAGTGTCTGTTGATACACTGAAAACAATATCCCCAGTTCTTGCGTCTGTATCAAAGAATCCAACATCCTGTTTCAAGGCTGCCTCCAAATATTTCTTTCTAAGTGCACCCACTTGCCTTTCCCCAGTATACATCCAGCATGCAATCTCTGTTTAATTATTTTAGATCCCAAAAATAAGGAATTATCCCACAAAATAATTAGTATCAATGATGATAGGGATGTGTAATGGGATAATATTACAAAATAAGGAAATAGTTGAGAAAAAGACAGGCCAAGAGGAAGAAGACGAAAAGACAGTCCACGGACCACGTGCGACTAATTCGAAGTGAACAATTTGAACACAATAACACAAACAACTCTGACCTGCATATGAAGAGAAACACACCACCAATCCAAGATATACGAAGTACAGAGCATACTGCATCCATTTTAAAAATCAATTCAATCAGATCTGATGGTCATATAACCCAAAATAGGAGATACAGAAGATGGGTTTCATTTAATGATTCAAGAAAGTGAAGTACCTTGGATACTTCATCAGTCATCTTGTGCAAATCCATTTGGTTTTTACCAAAACCGTTAACCATTTCACCAAACAAAAGAAAGAATACAGGCATGGAAGACCCATGAAGGATTGCACCTATACTGCCAGAGATCATAAGAATCCAATCGTACTTATCTGCAAATGAAAAAAGCTGATAAAATGGCAGGCTCTGTTCTTTCTTCTTCTCTGTCTCCGGCAATGTTTTTCCTTCTGTGCTCTCAGCCATTTTATCAGATAGCTCTGAATCTCTCTCAACAAACCCCACCTCTAAAAAGATTGTTTCTTGAATAACTGTGTGCCAATGGCAGTGAGTTAAAGAACTTATTTATGGTTCAGTATGACTCACCGAGTCATGGAGAGAAGTTTGATTGCCCGAAAGAGAAAGAGGAAGAAAGAGAAAGAGAAGTGAATAAGTACGACCAGTGGTCAAACGAGGAGAAACGGAAGTGTGTGAAAGAGAGTTGCACTATGTTTAGAAATTAGAAGTATGGGAGCTTATATAAAGCCCCGATAGCTTAATTGATTTACTGAAAGAGTTATTCGTACATAAAAATTTGTACATAGAGTATCCTCCATGCAAGGAAAAGGACAATTTTATGTATAAAAATCATGTACTCCAAGCGTCGTCCTTACATAAAATGACTCTTATTTATAGAAATGGTTTGTAGGATAATTAAAAGTTCATTATAAGTAAAATAAGCATATCTATTATGTTTTCTATTTTTCTTAAAAAAAAAAAAACCAATCCTTATTTTTGTAGAAAGTTAGAAACTTTTGACTTTGTGTCATAAGCAATTTATTTTAATTTAAATTTACTATATTATTTATTTTAAAATGTAGGCATTCTTTAATAAAATAATAATACACGTAACTCAAAAATTTCTCCTTTATTTTTAATTTCACATTTTCAATCAATCAACTGTTGCAAAATTTATTATATATAAAAATATATGGTTCAAACAGACCATAAATTCCAAGTAGAGTAATTAATAAATTTCTCATTCTGTTAAAGATATTTATAATCTATAATCTATTTAAAAGTTATATGGCGAGAATCGTTTTTCGGATAACTATATCCCTACTATGCCATTGTTTGATTTAGGGGTGGACAAAAAAAATCGAAAAACCGACCAACCAAACCGACTTGGGTCGGTTTTATATTGTTAATTGGTTTGATTTTGTTTTATTTTAAACAAAACCATGATGGTTTGGTTTGGTCGTGGTTTAAAACATCAAACTACTGGTTAATCGATCCAACCCACTTACACATGTTTTCATTTTTTTTAAAGAAGAAAAATCAAAATCAAAATCTTAATGATGTTCTCCAGAATGTGGAAGTGCCCAGTATTAGATGTTAATACAATTTATTTATTTTTGCTCGAGTTTTTTCTTGTAACATAAATTTTATTTTCTTACTCTTAAATTTGGATTATGCTTAGTTCTGATTATTTTCTTAGTCTTGGTGTTGGTTTTTGGATGTGTCAGTGTAAATAATTAAACAGAATGATATATATTATTTTTTACATGATTTTCCATTTTTTATGATGCAATAT
>CAIGRS010312672.1:0-10280 GCA_903798395.1 Fraxinus floribunda | reverse complement strand
ATCAATTTTGTTGATAAATTTTCCTGTCCCATAATACTATTTCAAGGATTAGAAGACAAGGTATGAATGAAATTGACCTTCTATCTTTCTGATTTTTCTTTGTTCACCTAGATATTATCCTTCCTGACTTCTGAATCATAAACTATCAACTTCTTGTGGTTAATTCGTTTACGATATCCTTGATTATTCTGTTAGTCATGATTTCTAACAGTGAGTCCTGCAATTTTACAGGTTGTCCTCCCCAATCAATCACGCAAAATCTACCATGCATTGAAGGATAAAGGGTTGCCAGTTGCTCTTGTGGAATACGAAGGAGAACAACATGGATTCCGCAAGGTATATTGCTTTAAATTATAGCTTGTATATCTCGTGGAAACAAGTTGCTGATTGATGTGAATGCAGGCTGAAAACATCAAGTTCACTCTCGAACAACAGATGATGTTCTTTGCTCGTTTGGTTGGACACTTTCAGGTGGCAGATGATATCACTCCGATCAAGATTGACAACCTTGACTGAGTGGACATAATTTTGGATATGACTCGAATCGTTGTAGCCTATGTTTGACATCCATTTTTTTTTTCATTCTCATTCTCTTTCTTCATTTCAACCACAAATTCTATCAATGAAATAATATTACACATAAACCCAAAAATTTTCCTTACTTTTTAACCACACATTCTTCCATCAATCACTATTAAAAAATTAATTTTTCTCCCAAAATGGGTGTCAAACAAGGGCGTAATTTTGCATTTTGCTTGAATAGCAGTACCTTTCTGTTCAACAGAGCCACAGTGCAAATTAGTGGGCTTTTTTTTTTTTTTTTTGAAATGTCAATCAAACCACTTTATTGTCGTATATCGTTACAAACTACGGTCAGTATTGACGTTGGAACTTGGAATACAATCAATCCACAGCCTATCCTCTCTAGTCTCTACTCACCGTAACAAGAAATGCAAATTTATTTAAGTGACAATCCCACAATCCACTATAGTCTCCAAGCAATGTTACAATATCTAAAATAATTAAAGCAATATCCAACAATGGACTAGATGTTTAAAACTTTTGAACCGCCTGCAGTGTATCACGTTCAGCCTGCACTATACCGATCCATAGCACGAACCAAAACCAGACCCTCTCGTAATGAAATAGCCACAGCATGCTGAGAGATTTCTCACGATGCACCGGGTACGAGCTGACACAGACAGCAACTCCAATGCCAATAAATCCAAACTGCCCATGACTGGTGAATTCCAAGAGAGACTGCACCTTTCTCCTCCATTTTCAGTCCCCTGCCTTTGACTATCAAGCCTCGTCTCCTGCTGATATATTAAGCCTGATGCCACTTCACCTTTTTCTTCATATCTAGGCCTGTTTGGTAACAATTAAAATTCAATTAAAATTGAAAATATAGTCGTTATTGGTCCTCAGCCATCTAATAAAAGTCAACAATAACGGTTAGTTTTTTAATTTTAATCCGATTTTAATCTCTATAAAACAGGCTCCTAGCATTTTATTATTTAAGATTGATCAACCCTACGACTTTGAAAACCACTGTTTGAATTCTTGAAATTTGGAAATTGTATAGACGCAAAAGAATAACTTGCGAAAAAGAATTGAACCCCAAGGGAAGGAATGGTTTAAGGAGGAAAGAGTTGTCAGTTTGGCATGATTCCTCTTTTGGTTTCCACCGGTTAGGCTTCTTGACATAGAAACCACTAAGGGAGAGAATGAAAAATTTGGAGAGGACAATGATTAATTTGTGAGAGAGATCAACATAGAATATAATCAATAATTTAATTTCCTTTTTCTTTATACAATCTAAATAAATGGGAGACAATTGTAATAACAGATTTGTTATCGAATGTTGGTGTAGTTATTATCTGGAAATCTAACAGGAGGGAAAGAGAGAGCAGTACAAAAGGGAGTAGAATGGCTAGGGAAGTATCCATGGGGGAAGGTGAAGCCTGTAAGCAAATGAAATTGTTTCATAAAAATTTAAAATAGCTCACCAGATGTGATTACCCTTCCTGTTAATTGCAGTAATATCTTTGTGCCTCTCTTGTAGTGGCGCGTCCAATATATTTGATTAGACAAAATTATAACATCTTCACCAATACCCTTTGCAAGAGCAGGATCCATTCTTGAAATGATGAAAGCGACTCGAGTCCCTCAGTATAATTTCATGTTCAATGATCCTGGAAATGTAAGTAATGGCTATATGACAATCCCCACAGACACGCAAGTTCTTGGTGATCCTAATAGGCACCCCTGGAGCTGTTGTAAGAATGCCATATGCAAGTGCCAATTTCTCACTATGTTCAAGCAGAAGATCCCCCTTTTCCTCATCATCTACGTCATGGAGAGCAAAGCTAGTCTCGGGAACATAGCCCATAATTTTAATACGGTGAACCAGATCATCGAGGAGATTATATATCTCTTGAGTCATTGGATGAGATCTGTCACCCACAAAAAAACTTGCGGTCCCCTTCTTTCCTTGGACCCAACTACAGCCAGGTCTTTTCCTAATTCCTGAGTGCTTCATCAATGATCGAATCCTGGCAACATCTTTCCATCGCTTGGCACTGGCATATATGTTTGAAAGAAGAGTGTACAAGCCATCATTCTCAAACTTCAACTCTAACAAATGGCTTACAGCGTGTTCCCCTAGTTCAACATTCTTATGAAGCCTGCAACCACTAAGAAATGACACCCAAACTATTGGGGTTGGCTCCATCGGCATATCCTTGATGACCTTCATAGCTTCATCCAAGCGACCAGCACGCCCTAAGAGATCAACCATGCAAGCATAGTGTTCCACTGATGGAACAACTCCAAAATCCCTTCTCATGATATTGAAGTAATTGATCCCGATGTCAACCATTCCAGAGTGGCTACATGCATATAAAACAACTACGAAAGTCACTCCATCAATTGGAAGACCAGCTCTCCTCATCCCATCGAACACTTGGAGGGCCTCGTCACCACGACCGTGCATGCCATATCCTGTCATAATAGACGTCCATGAGACAGCATTCTTACGGCTCATGTTATCAAATACAACTCGAGCTGCATCAACATCCCCTGATTTGGTATACATGTCTATCAGGCAATTTGATACAAACAACATGGCCTCCTCATAACGATTACGCAATGTATAAGCATGGATTTCTCTACCAAGTCTAAGAGCACCCAGACGAGCACAAGCTACCAATGCACACGATATAGTAAATGCATTTGGTATCATGCTATTTTTGTCTCTTAGCATCGCAGAGAACAGCCCTAATGCATCACTTGCTTCCCCATGTTGTGCATAACCACCAATCATGACCGTCCAAGTCACTACACTCCTATCCTTCCTTTCAATTGAATCAAACATGGCACGGGCAGTTCTGAAATTCTTGCACTTTGCGTACATGTCTATCAAACCATTGATCACCATCATCTCATCCCCAGGATCATTTCCTACTATATTCAAAAATTCTTTAATAACATAACAATGGGTTTCTTTCCCCTGATCTAATGCCCCAACTGCCGCACAACCTGATAAAACTGAGACGAGTGTAACAGCATTGGGTTCCGATCCTGAAACTATCATCTCCCTAACCACATCGAGTGCCTCATAGCCAAGCCCCCTCTGAGCGTACCCTGAGATTACAGCACTCCATGTGACCACATTTAATTCAATCTCCTCCTCCCTCATTCTCTTGAACAGTCCCAAAGCATCATCGAAATTTCCAATCTGCGAGTACCCTGTAACCATTGCATTCCAAGAGACCACATCCTTCATCTCCATCTTATCGAATACGGTCTTTGCCTCTTCCATCAATCCACACTTTGCATACATATCTACTATCGCATTTCCCACAAAAACATCCTCAACTAAACCCTTCTTTATTGCATACCCATGAATTTCCATACCATTCCTCCACGATTTGACTGAAGCACAAGCGGGGAGCACATTAACCAAACTAACCGCATCAGGACGCAATGCATAGTCAGAGACGGAAACCATCCTCTTAAACATTTGTAAAACTCTTCTCCACTCACCAATTTGTGAATAAACAGCTATAATAGAATTCCAGGAAATCGTATCAAACACCATTCTCTCGAGCATTTCACCAAACACCTTCTGCGCTTTCTCATACGCTCCACACCGACCATACATGGCAACCATTGCATTGCCTACAAACACATTGGAGTTAGTATAACCAGTAACAACTGCAAGAGTGTGGACTGATGCACCCCGGACGAGAGACGAAAGCTCCCCACAGGCTTTGAAAACGTAAGGATAAGTATATTCATCGGGAGCCCAGTTGAGCCTCCGCATTTCATTAAAAAGATGGAGGGCATTCTCAAGATTTCGTATTGAAACGCTGCTTTTGATGAGGTTGTTCCAGTAGAATACCACGGAACGCGAGGGTGGGAGGAGGCGGAGGAGGGCGAGAACTTCGGGATGTGCATCGCAAGAGAGGTAATTGGAGAGTATTTGTGAGGTGTTCTTTGAATCTGAGAAGAGGGGAGCTCCTTGGATTACTTGTTGCTGGTGGATGAGCTTTGCTTTGGTTAAGGATTCGAAATGTTGTGCCGAAGAAGAGAACAAGAAGAGGGCGTGGCCTGTGATAGATTTGTGTCTGAGTTTTGGCGGGATGGACGAGGAAAAGAGCATTTGGTTTGGCTGCGGTGCCTACACCAACGCCCGCGCAAGGGATTTTGTAGTCTGGACAAAAGAGTCGGGGTGAAGCAATTATGAGTAATGAGAAGCACTATATGTACAACAAAAAAAATACCAGAAATCATATCGAATACACACACAGGGTGTCTCATATTTTTTTTACAATATTTAATTCACATGGAGCCCATCACATAAATTGTATAATTTTTTGTATAACATTTTCTGTACATGCAAAAAATTTCATGAGTAATATTACATAATTGAGCTACAAAATTGTTTGACAAAATGATTGTGGTAAGATCCAGTCTTTTGAAATCATTGACCTAGATATTGTTACACTTATTTTCTAACCCAATTTTGCAAATATAGCATTGCTCATTATTATTGTCATGTGTATTGAAAGAGAGATGATCTAAGAATTGATCTGTATCTATGATTTATTGGTGAATAATGGATTTAACTCATTTTAAAGAGGAATGCTATTCACAATCATTGACGTATAAGGATTACATAGTATTAAATGATAGATTTGTTTAATTGCAAAGTCAAATGACTCATTTAAATGAACCTATAAAATGTTGTCACATAGGCTGGTGTTCTAGCACTACTTGTGCTAGATAACATTATTCTATTTTAAAACTTACAAAAAATTTATTCAATAATGAATTAATATGTCATTCTCATAAATGATCTAGTAAGTATTGGTGATCTTCTTTAGTTATAACTATCATATCCAAATTAGTTAATCTCTCTTGCTAGCTAATTGTTGCATAAGGAGACTGATGTTATAAAAAATCTGCAATCGTTGATTTCCGAACTTGACGATGGAAGAAGCACATAAACAAACAAAATTTTCGGTACTAGAAATAAGGCGTCGATGTGTGTTCTCTTCACATCTCCGATATTTAAGTTAATAGAGAGAGAATCTACGATTAAGGCTATAAACTGAAAATTATATAAAAACGTATTTGAATAAAGAATAAAATCAATGTATTTATAGAGGTAGACAGTGCAATCCTGATAGAATTTGGTCAGTTGGATGCCTTATCTTATTAAGAGTCCTACATGATGTGGACATTGGAGTTCTACTACTATTGTATGACCAATCATAGTTTGGTGACAATAGTATTATAGAGGTAGAATCATTTTAGATTAGAGATCTGATATAAAAAGAAGGAAAATGATATTGAGATGCTCAAGGGCTTCAAGCTTGAGGTCGAGGATGTTCTGGTCCAAGGAGAGTGCTCGACGTTATCATAACCTCGAGCTTGGGTCGTACAAAAATTGTACACATCACAGACCATTCGAGAAGTCTTTTACATCGCTGCTTATGTAGGAGATCATTGGGAAGTAGGCTTAAATTTGTCCCAGGAGGCCAAGTCTTGCTAACTAATTTTTCCCTCACGAGTCGTGCCTTGACCTTGGTCTGGGCAAGAGTTTGAAATTACGAGTTTATATGCACGCTGCACGCACGCTCATATATTGAAAATCTGACTTTATCAACTGCAATTGTAAATTGGACTATTCCACGGGAGGAAAAAAACTTGGACAAAAAGATGCATGAACCTTCTCATGCTCTTCTAGAAGTTGACAAGAAAATCTCGTACAAACTTTTCTAGATAATTAAAAAAAAAAAAACAATTATATTTTTTAATATATTCTTGGAGTCTATTATTCCACCTACTCAATCAATACAACAAAAATGTGATGCATATTTTAACCTTCCCATTTGACTTCAACAAAACTTTTAATGTTTTATTTTTCACATTTAAATAAAAATAAAAATGTAATAAACCATATTCACACAATAATCAACTCCTTGCAGCAAGAAAAGAAGACATTCTTATGCTTTCCTTGCTCGGTTCGATTTCTAGTATTAATAGTACACGATACTACAATGATATCAGAGAAGATAACCGAACATTTAATACATAAACACGTATCGTAAAATATTTAAAATCGTATTAAGAGAAAAAGGGAAAAACAGCAAGTATAATTATATAACATTCTGAATGTGAGAATTTTGCATGGTCTAGAAATAAAATAAAAATTATAATTTCAATTTTTAATATTTATTTGCGAGATAATCCAAAGCCATTAGCCAGTGCATGGACAGCAGGATTGAAAGCCAGTCTGCCCAGAATCCCTTGCTTGTAAGGCAAGAAGGTCTTCTTCTTCAAATCTTCTGAAGCTGCCCTATTTATTGTGTAATGCAATTCATGAGCAGAAACGGGTCCCCTTCTTCTTGACCCGGATCCAGAACCCGGGCTATCGATTCCTTTGAAACTTGAATTTTGGTATCTCTGGAATACTGCAGCAGTGTATTTCTTTAGTGGATCTTTATCTGCTGCTCGACCTTCTGATGCACTCCGGAACAAGAAAAAGTCCTTCAATCTCCATTTCTTGTGACCTTTTGTTGACGATGAACAAATGCTTGAACATAAAGAATTTTTTGTGTTGTGCTGTTTTTGTATCTCTTCTTCTCCTTCCAATGGATTCTCAGAAAGTCTGAGTGGAGAAACTGATCGAGTCGCCCTTCTGCTTGATGCATATGAATTAATACTCGTTTCTCTTCCTCTTTCGTGTTCCAGGATCGTTTTTACTGAAGGGTAGGCTTCTTTCTTGTCCCTTGATGAGAAACCGCCCTTGATGGTTTTTTTACCAGGCAAAGTATGTGATTTGGGTAGCATTTGAGAAGTCTTTTTCTGAGATGGCGGCTTTAGAGGCCTGATTATGCCGCCATCAAAGAGGTCTTCAGCTGTTACAGAAGCAGTTTCTGAGGAATCAAAAGCAAACTCATCTTTATTCTCAAAGTCCGCTGCTGCGGCTGAGCCACCAGGGACCGGAGTATCATCAAAATTATTATGGCGATAAAATTGAAGGAAGTGTGTAGGGCTACTTGGAGCGCTGCTGTAGTATTCTCCAAAACGCTTTGGCGTAGAAGGTGCAGTACTACTAATTTGTTGGGAGAATCTTGAACTGTTGAAATCAAAATCTATATTGTGAATAGGTTTTATCACCTCCATTTTCATGCAATTCTTCAAAGCCTCCCTCTGTATAATCTATTCGCACAGAGCAACATATAACTATAAAAAAAGAGGGATGAAAAAGTAGCAGCAAATATTATTGACTCTACGCACTAGTGTGTGAATTTTCCTTCAAGAAAAAGGCAGATTATGCATAAATTCCAGTCAAAGATTGATTTAAAAGTTTCTAGATGGGTGTTGAATTAGGAAAATTGATGTCAGATACGAGAAAGAATGACAAGGAACAAGTTTTGACTATAGGGAGATTTTATTCACACAGCAACCACCAAACATAAAATTGCACAATGTGACAATAGCAATTCACACCTTATAGACAATTTTTGTTTTGGTAAATCCATTTCAGTCTGAGGTTTTTTCGAACTTTTCAACTTAACTCAACAGGGTTTTTGGCATTTGATGCTTATGAAGGTTTGAGTTCTTGATAACTAAATCGGAGGTCAAGGCTCCATTGAGAATCTATTATATTTGTTTTTTCATTATTTGATATGTATCCTTTGATAACAGAGACGGGCTTTAAAGTAAAGAACAAATCTGAACAACAAAATATGGTGAAGTGATTCTCGAACAGATAGTTTGTCAAGAAATTATGAACGAAATATCACAAGTGTTTGACCCAACGCGAAAAATGAATTCAAGCGAAAGCCTTAAGAACAATAAATTTGGAATCCACCAAATTATGAAAAAAAATAAACTCACGAATTTTATTAATTGAAAGATGAAAAAAACGATGAATTAACGGTTTACATGAAAACCTAGTTAAAACAAACTTAAATTGCAAAGAATTCGAAATAAACTAAATCACAAAAAATATTACTAAAAATTAAAAATCAGTTTTCAAGTCATAAACGAACTTGAATGGCCGAAATCTATTGTATGTCATGACACAATAGGGAATTATATTCGTCTCATCGTTGGAGCTCGATTGTCACACCTGCACTTTGCCAATTTTCATTTTTTGTCCAATTCTTCTTTAATCCATTCAGTCATTTGTTCTAGATCAGTGTTGGATACAAAATTAAATCAAGTAGACAAAATGTAGAAATTTTGACAACTTTGATTTATCTCCAATAGTGTGTTGGGCCTTGAATCTTAAAAATTCAAGTGGTAATTACATCTCACCATATTTTTAAAGATCATTATTTTAAAAAACATGGAGGAGGTTTCATTATTCACAAATCAGATGTTTCATATTTAAATATTAGGCTCCATTTGATACATCTTATTTTCTATGGAAAATGAATGAATTCCATTTTCCAACTTTTGTAGTGTTTGATAAACAAATTTTTTTCTGGAAAATGTTTTCTAACTTTCCAAATTTTCTACCTTTTTGAGGAAAACAAATTCTTGATATTTTGGTTGGTAAACATTTTTTTTTTTTTTTTGGCGATTGGAGAAAATTCTAAACACAATGATAAAAACAATTATCACTTTTATTGACAATTTCCATACAAAATAAAACCAAACGAACGGTATTTGGTATGGTAATTTTTTTTTTTTTGGCAATTGGAACAAATTCTAGACTCAATGGTAGAAAATTATCACTTTAATGGATAATTTTCATAAAAAGCGAATCTAAACGGACACCAAACTTTCAACATTTTTCATGAAAAATTGTACCAATCAAACACAATTAATTACAATTCCCAGTAAAACAATTTCTAAGCAAATTAATTTCCTGTAAAACATTTTATTTCCACTCATTTTTCACATTTGCAATCAAACGAATCATTAGATATACAATTTTCAAATCCTAACTAATTTCTCCTCTCCTTTCTCTCTTTGTATCTCTCTATACCCACATTTCTTTCTTCTCAAATCCAAAAATCAATTCCACCATTTTCTTTCTCCCTCTTCATCTTCTCATCTCACTCTCCACTAGCCACTTACAGCACCGCCACCCCTTCCGGCAATGTTGCTCTCCTCCCTTACACAACCATTGTAGTGCCGCACAGAGTAACATGGTAGGTGTGACATTAGAGCCTCTACACGTAGAGGCGCAGCAGCACAATGATTTGAACAGTCTATCCTCGAGGGGCAGTGCCTCTGAGCAAGGTGCATTAAGGTACGACTTCATGCGCACGGAGGTGCAACAGTTACGACGATTTGTAACAGTCCGCCTCGTAGGGCCTCCTCTCTGCTCATGGCGTGGAGGCATGGCATTAGAGCCTCCGCATCTCCACAATTTGTACCAAATCCTGAGTTGTGGTATTTTGCTGATTTGTGGTTTTTCTCTTGCGATTTGTGGTGGTTAAGGTGCATTGTGATGATGGTGTGTTTGTGCTTTGTGTCATGATTTGGCAATGGTTTTTGTTGGTACGATGGTGTTAGATCGGTGGTGGATCTTAAAGGGATTTGTTCTTGGGAATATTTTCCCTAAGAGAGGAATGGAGAAGAAATCAAGATCAAAACAACAACATGATGAGTGAAACTAAGTTCAAAATATATAAGATTCAACAATTAAATAATTGAAGGAAATTGATATACTTATCTTTTGTTTCCTCATATCGCCGTCTCTATCATTTAAGTGATATGATCTTCCACATAAAAAATAAGATTACACA
>CAIGRS010312670.1:0-15312 GCA_903798395.1 Fraxinus floribunda | reverse complement strand
CAACGGGGGAATCGATCAATCGCCCTAGGTCTCAAGTCATTTCGTTTAAAGAGAGAAGACATAATACCAATTTTGCCCTTTTGGAATTTCCTATTTTTCCCCTTTTATTTGAATTTAATGGCAGAATAAACGGAAGCTGGCGGTAGGGGATATTCCGCACAAAATGTTTCAAACAGGAACATTTTGTGTTATTTTCAAAAACGGAAGTTGGGGGTAAGGGATATTCCGTACAAAATGTTTCAAACATTGACGTTTTGTGTTATTTTCAAAAGGTAGANACATTGACGTTTTGTGTTATTTTCAAAAGGTAGAAATTTTCGACAGCTTAGTTAATAGATATGAGGTACTGTACTGTGTAACCATTTATAAATGACACAACTAAAATACCCGCAACTAATATCATCTATCCTACTTTTCTCATTTATCCTACTTTTCTCATTTATCCTACAAGTACTATTCAAAGTCAACATTAGTTTTAGGAAACCAATGTTATCTCATACTACCAGCAAATTTTAAGTTGAAGCTTTCGGTTCGTCGACATCGATACATCGAGCTTGAATTATTTTCGTTAGAATTCGAACCCAACTTGTTTGTGTTAATTAGAAATTCAGTTTTAGCCATGTTTGTTTCCGCTAAAAAACTTACTAAAATTTAAGTCAAGGTCAACAATTAAATTTCAGTTTGATGGTCATTACTGAGAAAACAATAATGCATTCCTAGTTTCCATCCAGGGGTCCATACCATTATCTAGAAGACTAGAACTAGTGGATGAAATAATCAATGCATCCCAATTAAAAGTTAAACTACCAATCCAAGATGTAGGGCATTTTCGTATTTGAAATTGAATTGAGTACGTTGGTGCTCAACTTTTCAATATATAGAATAATTAATCTCCAATAAAGAAATTATAAAAAAATGAAAAATATTCAATTTTTACCATTCCTTACTTCAAACCCCTCCTTTATATGAGCTCAAGTATGATAATGCAGTGCGCGCACACACTATTTTCGAAAAGGTTTATAAAGTGTGAAAAAAAAATTAAAAAGCATGAAATTTCATAACAAATGATCATGTTACAAAGTGGTAGAAATCCTTTTACATTGTCCTTTTTTTTTTTTCTTTTTCTTTTTGTACCCTTGTTGAATTCCATCTATATCTATGCTTCAATCTTCTTCTTCTTCTTCTATATCCTATCCCTTGTTATTACTTTGAGCAATTCCATTGCCATTTGCAGGCAATGGACCCATCTCCGCCTCGGCTGCCTCCGCCTCGGCCCGGAATTTCTTGTAGATATCACTTTTATAAAACTTTCTAGTTCTTATCACCAAAAGAAGTGAGACAATTGCTCCAAAAACAGTAACTGCAGTGATTATCAGGAAAGCCAATCTAAAACATTCCACCCCATTGCAATTCAAGTCCTCTCCGCGTTTCCTGACCCGACCCATGGCCCGCATTTGCTTCTCAGCTTCCTTATCATACAAATGTCCAGCCACCCTCACATTCAGCAAATATGATCCAATCGGGCTTGCCACGGCCCCAAAGTTGTACAGAGTCGAATAGTATTTGAGCCCAAAAATCTCGGAAATTATTGCGAAAAGCAACGGCCATTGGGCTCCAAAGCAAAAACCTATGATCACAGATGCAATATAGAGACCATTTGGGACATTAAATGCAATCAACAAGTGACCTATGCATGAAATTATTAGTGTTAAAGTGAGCATAAGGGGCCTTGGGAATTTGTATTTGGTTAAGAAATGTTCAGAAAGGAAACCTGAAACTACTCGACCTAGGTAGTTCCAAATGCTTACTAGGGACACAAATGTGCTGATACTTTTTTTTGGGTAGCCAAGTGAAGATCCAATCTGTCCTAAATTGTCTATTGCTGTCAAGGTTCCTCCAACCCCACAAATAGTTGCAAAAAATAAGATTAACATGTCTATGCTAAAGAGTGCTTGTAGGATTGTATAGTCCTCCCCTCGGTCCGGTGGCCGGAATATACTCTTAGCATTCCAGCAAGAAATTTCTGCGTTTTGTTGGGATTCAGAGGTGGTGGATGTTGGTGGTGGTTGCGAAACTGGTAGGGGAGTCACCACGTCGGAGTTTGGTGGTTTTTCTGTCACGAGCTTCAACTGTGAAACTGAAAGATCATCCAACTCTTGTTTTTTCTTCTTCCAGATATAAATTTCCTCTTTTATAACAACAGAAACTGGGAGAAACAGCAAAATAAGAACAATTGTTGCACATATACCATACTCACTCCTTGTAAAATCAAGCCTTTTCTGGAGTATGATAATTACCATGAGAAATCCAGCTAAACCCAAAGATATATACAGAAATCTATAGAAAACTTTGAGTTCGTGTGGAATGCGAACAACCTTCAATATCCTGATTGTTCGAAGAAAAGCGAACGAAATAGCGGCCGGTAGCCAACCTATGAGCAAAATAAGTGATTTTGAGTCATCTCCATAAATTGCATGGTAGATTTGAGTGATGATTGCACCACTTAGGCCAACAAAACCCTTGAGAAGGCCTAAAACTGCGCCTCGGCTCTCGGGGAAGTTCTTCACGGCGGTGACAAGGGCTCCTGTGTTGGCAAAAGACTGAGAATTTGCACCGATACATATGTATAAACACATATGCCAAACTTGGGGCGTTGCAATTTTTTTGGATACTGCAAGCCATATCATGAAGTAGCCAAAGAAGTTGAGGACTGCTCCCATGGAAAGCACCACCCACGGCGGTGTTACCTCGTTAATTAGGCCGGAGAGGATGCCGACATTGGAGCCTAAGTCCTTGAAGAAGCTGAGCAAGTTGAGGGTGGTTTGGTCATAGCCAAGGGAGGATTTTATCTCGGCGGAGTAGAGGCCAAACATGTAGGTGGCACCGGCCGCCGACATGATGAGGATGGTGGCAAATACCATGAACCACCGGCCGACAAGGACCTGCACTGCGAAGCTCCTCGTGTTTGGCCAATCACCACCACTACCACCACCGGCAAACGCCATTTTTCTCTCTTTTTTGAGTTTTTGCTGTGCTCGTGTGGGTTCTAGTTAATTAAGGTAGTTGCATTCTTACAATATTGTCGTGCTACAAATAGTGCCGTTTTATAGTCATAAATAGTGTGTGTGTGTGTGTGTCTTCATAGTTGACTTATCTAGCAATCGGGTTTCTTGGAAAATAACATTGGAAAAGAAGTGTATTGTATTGAATATTGACTCAATTATTGCTAACTATAACTTGAAGACTTTTCAAATGAATTACGGGAAGAAAGGGACAATGCTAGTATAAACTTTAACCATTTTACTTATTTTACAATAAAATTATAATATTATGAATGCTGTCGAAATTTATCGACCGTCAATACAACAGGAGAATCTAAAACGGTTTCGAAATTTAATATGGTTATATAGAAAAAATCGAAAGTTCGAAAATGTTAAAACAGGTAAATTAAGAATGGGATTTTCATCACAATTTTTTTTACCACAAGTTTGACTATTTGACTATTTGACCCTTCTCGATATTTTATCTCTACTAGGTCGAGCCTAATTTTTAAAAGAGTGAAAACTAGTAACTACACATAAATGAAATTATTTATATTGATTAATACTTGCTATGATATAAATTTCTTTTCACTAGCTTATAACTAAGGAGACCCAGGTTGAAAAATCAATGATAGTTAAGTAGGCAACAAATAAAAGAAACCACACAAAAGAAGATTGGTCAAATTGTCTTATCCATTATAATTAGAATATTCTCTATTATGATTTATTTATGAGGAAATTTCACAAAATGTTCACTTTTTTTGTGTCCATATGCAAAAATGTCTACCATTGCATAAACGTTCATTTTGAAAGAATTTATAATTCCACATAAACACAATGTCCACTTTATTAAAAAATTTATTGGCCAATAAAATTTTGACACATAACTCTTAACATATTTATTTCGAAAGTACAATTGTCAAATCGCAAAAAATGTAATTTTTTTCATTGATACAGAAATGTCGAGAATGACATTTCAAATGTAGAGAAATGTCATTTTAGACATTTAATATGTCGAAAACAACATTTGAAATGTCGAGAACATTTAATATTGTGACTTGACATGTGTACTTTTGAAATATATATATCATTTGAATGTAACTTCTCATGAAAGCTTCTTCTCAAAATTTGTAAAAAATGGAAAAAAAAAAATTGCTTATTTTTTTCATTAAGGACATAATGGTCAATTTTTCAATTGACATCCAAAAAAGTGGACATTTTTTAAAATGCCTCTTTATTTATTGGTGTGAGACAGAGATACACACAAGGAATCAATTATTTTCTAGGTAGCTTAGTTTAATGTTACCAGCTGTTCAATGCGATCACAAATGTTGGTTATTCATTCTAGGGTAACAAATCAATAGCACAACTTATTAATTTTATTATTATTATTATGTTTTGTCAATTTGACCTGTTTGTCCCAATTTTAACTGACACTTATAGTGTGTATATTTGGTTGGCTAAAACTGTGAGATTTGACTTAGTAAAATTATTGAAGAGTGAAATATGACAAAATTTATTTTTGAAATTTTAATACAAGTGTAAGAGAGTGTTTGGTAGAGATTAAAATCATATTAAAATTGAAAATATAGCCGTTATTGTTGACTTTTATTAGAAGGCTGGGACCCAATAACGGCCATACTTTCAATTTTAATCGAATTTTAAGTCGTACCAAACAGGCCCTAAGAATGAGCAATGCACTTACCTTATGTCATGATGGAGTCATTCATACGTACGTATATGTATATTATTTTATTTTTGGACTCACACTGTATGTATTAAGTCAATCCTCCTGAAAATTAGGAGGGTCGTAATTTTGAAATGATATACTTCGATCTTGTAGTACTTGCCCAGATTATGCAGTCTTATTCACTAAATATTCAATTTTTTCTTGTCAAAATCATAAATAAAAATATTGTGAATTTCAAGTATTAAATAAAATTAGTTAGTCACTTGACAACGCAACTACATGACACACTCTATTTTGTTGAGAATTTCAAGTTTATACATAAAAGCAACACTCTATTTTAATACTGTTATACCTTATAACGACTTAAAACATAATATATAAACAAAGCAATTTGACTTTTTGCGGGTACTAGTATGGCAGTTCATGTACTCTGATCTGCTAAGACACATCCCAAGATTTACCTCATTCACGATGCTCTAGGGGTGGGGCGGATAAATGAAGATTTATGCTAGTAGCACGTGGACACGGCTATATTCCTTTTTTTTTTATTTTTTAAATTTTCGTGGGTTTTATTCAAGAGTCAAGACTCATTAATTATTCTGTTAAGAGATGAGGGACATAGAGTGCAATTTTCTTAAACTTTGAGTTTTGACTTTATTGAATAAAATATTATGATACTACTCCATTTACAAGTAATTAAGATGATCGATAAGAATGAAAATAAGGAATATTATTGTCTTGCTTACTACAAACAGAAAATTATTATTTCCTTCCACGTGTACATTGTTAAACAAGAACAAGATATTTGCTTAATTATCCTCGTTAATCTCTAAATGTAACAAGTTCTAGAAGCTAATACGACAACCCAGCTGCACTAGAAATAAAGAAAAAACAATAATTTACACACAAGCTTAGTCAATATTCTAGTACATTATATAAATTCTACGAACTTTTAAATTTATGTCGATTTCCAATTATTATTTGTAATTTTTGCTATAAATTTAAAAGTTTTCTTTTCAATGAAAAAATCGATCACCAAGAGTAGGGCCGACATGGGTCGGTTCGGTTCGATTGATCCAAAATTTTCAGGTATTTAATAAATGGAACCGTTGGGTCCAAATATGATTATGGAACCGTTTAAGTTCGGTTCTGTACCATAATTAAATTTTTTAACATTTACAACAAGTCAGCAACACTACATAAATACAACTAATGACATGTTCATTCGTAACTTTTACAAATTAACGTATCCCAATTTAAAAACATACAAATAACAAGTTGTCGATTCTGTCTAACAAGGAGCTTCAAATTCTATTTTAATGCTTATACTGCACTCATAGATCTAATCAGTAGTTGCCGCCGCTGGTGAAACGAATGAGCTTCAAAATCGATTTGGGAATTGAGGATGTATGTTTTAAAATTATCAAATGATTTGGGTTTATACGGGAGTGGATGTACTACTTACCAAATGAAATTGGAATGAAAATGAGAAGGATAAGGTTCAAATGTTGGGCTAACAAAAAATTAATTTGGCTGAACTTGCCTGGTTTGTTTAATTAATTTGCTAATTTTTTTTAGAAAAAATTAAAATAATTTAATTAATTCAATATAAAAAATTTAAAAAATTATTTAACTTTGGTTATTGAGACTCGAACTCATCGGTTCTTGATTCAGATACCCGTTCGGATATTTAACTTATGAAAAATCGATCGATTCGATATCGGGAGTTTTGTCCAACCCTACCAACGACATTTATTGATGGACTAGTCTGTTATTGATCAACGACATATCATTTAATTATGAAGAATGAATACTACTTCTTTTTGATGATACTATCATACGTTTCAATGTAATAAATTTTCCGTCCAAAATCTTCACTAACTACCTTGCCATTATTTATCGATAATTTTCCTCAGGTGATGCATTGATTGATGGAAATACGTTTTCTTAGTGGTATTCACAAGAAGAGGTAACTACCTTGCCATTATTTATCAATAATTTTCCTCAAGTGATGCATTGATTGATGGAAATACGTTTTCTTAGTGGCAACCACAAGAATAGGTTATGACTTTGGAGGGGTATCAAATTTTCTTTTTTTTTTATTAATTAAAAAAGGCATTCTTTTTGGCTATAGTTCAACTTGCTTGGGTGTTCGGGGTGGGGGTGGCATGGGGTAGACGGGTAGTACCTAAATTACCTATATTACCCTGATTACCTTGTTTGGTCCAAGAAAGGAAATGTAAAAGATGTGACAAAAATATAATTTAAAAAAGGGGATATTTTATTTTATTTTTCATTGTCGTTTTTCATTTTGGTCTTATTTATTTTGTTTACATCCTCTCTATAAGATACTATTTTTCTTTTACTATTATATGGGTTCTTTTCACCTAATTTGTAAGTAAAAGAAAAAAAAAATTGTTTACAAATTTGATGCATGTCGAGTATTTGGATTATCAAATCAAATAAGATGATAGAATAAAAAAAAAATAGATATATCAATACATTTTGTGTCGACCATACGATTTATTTCATTTGATTCACTTTTATACATTTTGTTGAAATATTGAATGTGATAAGAGACCATATTAATTTAAATTAATTAAGGGGATTGGAATGTGTATTTTCTCTAATTTTATTTTCCTCTACTTTTCATCTCCAATCATTCACGAATTTAATTTAAGAGACGAAAACTTAGTCAAAAAAACAATTAGTTGGCATTAATTTTACACTTGAGATATTCCCAATAGGGTATATTTAATGATTGGACCACCTTAAAAAGGTTTGGACCAAACATATCTTGTACCATATTTCTAGTAAGATAAATTATGTATTTCACATATTAGTTCGAAGTATCCTTGATTAAAAGATCCTTTTCTCTTCCAAAAACATCGGACAGGTAATGTATTCATCCCTTCTTTTCATGTTTGGTGTGTGAGAATAATGGAATTTATTAGGTAACATGCATATCTCTTACGAATTTATGCTACTTTTATTTTCTCTACCTAACTTATTATGAACACTTAACTCTCCCGTCCTCTCCTCCACAAAAAGATAAGTGAAGCATAGATTCCAAATAATAATGACGTTGAAACATATAGTCCGACGTGATAGTCATTTGAATTTTTTTTTTTTTAAAAAAATTCTTTACTAAGAATCATTACGAAAATGAAAAAAATAAATAAATAAATAAATGAACAAGCGTACTTCAAAGTTACGATCCCATTTCGTCCAAGTCATTTTTGCTAGTTGAGTTTGAGGCTCTCTATGGGTGAGGCGAGCTAATCTACATATTACGATGTGGTCAAACAAGTAATGTTCCTAAATTTACTTGTATTCCACAAACTTTACAGTATAGAATTACACACATACACACACGAATTACAATTACGAGAAAACTTTATTGAGATATTGGGCACATAGAACTTTACAACATTAGTCAGGTTCAATATTACATAGCAAATACTAAAAAAAATCAACTATAATTACTAAAGATTGATCACAATTTGTCTAAACTAAACATGCCAAACCCAAAGAAAATGATTTTAAGACACTTGAAACTGCCTTTTAAATTACACACTCTCCTTCTGTAAAATTACCAGTCATTTTTTGTACAATTAATAATACATTTCTTGAAAAAAAATGCATAAAATATAAAAAGACACAAATATAATTAAATATAAAATAAAAATATCATACGAGGATGGTGACGAAGCTAATGAGCTAACTATATCCCATTTTCTATAGAATGTTCTAAGGTCCACACTCGTTCGTCAATTGCCTAAATTTTATGGCGTTGTCCAAAAGCTTTTGCTTTTGAAAATTAATAAAGAAGATAGTGAATTCGAAGAATAGAGACGTATAATACATATTACTAGAAAATATTTTTTGGAATATGCTAGTTATACATTTAAAGTATACATTAATATTAACATTGTAAGAGATGTAGAAATCTGTGTCATTAATTATTTTAAGTGTTGTTGAAATCAACGGTAAAAATGTGTGCCACATCAATAAAAAAAACTTATCAAAATGATTGTCACTGTAGCAAGACTGTGTCTTAGTCTGATTCAGTTGTATTACAACACATGGAATCCAAATTGATAACCAATTCAACCCGATTCTCATGAGAACTAGACCTGTCATGCCTATTCGTAGGGTTGGACATAGTCCAATTCGGTTCGATTCTAAAGGAATATCGAACCAGAATTTTTGAATATTTAATAAATGGAATCGTCAATCTAAATTTAATTATGAAAAGGAGCTGGTTCGATTTCGTTTGATTCGATTCAGTTTCGTAAGTACTCAATCTTAGCTTTTACAACAACATTACATTAACTTTTACAAAATAACGTAATCCAATTTAAAAATATACAAATAACAAGTTGTCTTATAATAATTATTCACCAATATATACAAATTATCTTGATCAAGGTGAAGTAAATTCAAGAAAAGGGTAAGATGAAGAGAGATGTAGCCACTCAATTCGATCATTTGAGAAACGGTAGAATGATTGAGAAAAACTTAAGATACTCAATTTTGATTATTTGAAATTTGAATTACAAAGTTGGACTTGGATTGAAAATAGGAAAATGATATTTTGAGTTCAATTAATTAGTTGGCAATGAAACAAGAAAATAATTTTTTTGGGCACAATTGATTAATTGACAAATTTATTTATAAAAAATTAAAAATATTTGACTTATTTAATAAAAAAAATTTAAAAATTAGGGAGATTCGATTCTTATTCAATTTTTTGTTCATTAATCTAGAATCGAAAACTCAATCAAACACGTCGATTCTGATACCAATTCTAATATTTAATTTAAGTAGAGACGAATTGATGCTGATCCGATTCGATTCAATGATTTGTACAACCCTACGTACCCATGTGAAGTACTATTATATTTATCAATTCAATTTGTTAAACGTGCCATTAATGTCCATTTGGCTATAGCAATAACGATAGTCTCCACCAATTTCTTTACATGTGTAGAATTTTCTAATATACGTGCATATTTGATTGTACATTCACACATACTAGATGCCGTTTATTAGACTAGTGATAAATATTCTTCCATGACACCCACACAAGAAAAATCAATAGATACAAGTAGCATCTCTCTTGTCATCTTCCCTACGAAAGGCATCAATATTGGAAAATTTGGAAAGAGCGAGAGATGAAATTCTCCTAGTCCACTCGTGATGACAGCTAAATTTTAAGTGACTGTGCTTGTCTATCATTTTCTAAGAACATCTAGAAAAACATTCAAGTCAATACTATGGATTTACTCAACAATCCACAACCAATTCACACGTCAAAACCCGGAAAGAGTAGTACTAACCCATACCACACAAACACAATTGATATTAGTAGACCTTACTGTTTAACTATAAAAAATTATATATATATATAAATTTGATCTCCTAAGCACGGTGCTTAGAAGATCATTACGCACTATAACGTCTCAAAAAAATTTATGAGTTTCAGAATTTATTTAGGAAGAAACCAGATTAAAATAATTGAGCGAGGGACTTAATTGAAAGAAAAAGTTTGTTTTATTTGAGGACTCAATTGATAGAAATCAGAAAATTAGGGCAAATGACCAAAAAGTTAGAAATTGGAAGTTTCCTTTTAATTTTGGACTGTTTTGCACTTACCGGACAGCCATGTTCGACGGCAAAAAGTTATCCCGTCTTAAAGTTCGTATCGTACCTTCGTTTTGACACACAATCAGCCTATTTTCCGAGTCCTTACGCCTTCCTTCTATGGTAGTCCGATCGATGTGACTCGTACACTGTCTATTTGTTCAATCAATGTGATTCTATTTTGTCACAAAGTTGATAATTTGCTAGTCAACATTGAATATGGGACACCCTATGACAACCTTGATTCGACCTCAAAATAATTTTATGGTATTTGATGAAAATTAAAATTAAATTTAGTAGATTCTGAAAAAAAATTTTGAAATATGTAATTGAAAAATTATGAAACCCATGAAAAATGTGATTAATATTGATAATTTGATTTTGACTTTTAATCCGAACCAAACAGGGGCAGATCTGCTCACATTTTAAAAATAAACAATTTGGACATTTTCTTTTATGGTTTACCGTTTGTCATGGACAGTTAACAAAATTATTGCAAATTAAGTGTTAAAGCAGGTTTGATATAATTTCACACTATAGTACCTTCCAATATTTCCAATATTTAAAAAAAATTGTCATATTTCTAGAATTTTATTGAAAACGGGTCTAGAAAACTTTTCCCTTGAATAAATACAAGGCAGGAAATGGCAGAACCTCTAAAATCTATTCATTTGCTGCTATTATTTGTATAAACAAAGCTCCAAAAGACAAAATTCCATAATCCCATTCACATGGCAAATTCGAAGGAAAGCAAGTTACGAAAAAACTAATCCTGATCTGCATAACGCTACAGAAAACAAATCTAAAATCCAAATATATCAAAGCATACAAATTTCTCAAGGATCTAAATGAACAGCAGATATAAATAGACCTTCTAGTAACGGTCAAAGGTAGGGGGGCGCCCTCCTCTCCTTGGACGGTCATAGGGACCAGGCCTCTCCCTATGGTTTCTGCCCTCATAACGAGCAGGACCTCCACCTCCATACCTGTCGCTGCTACCTCTGGGACCTCCATCCCTATCATAGGATCTGTCTTTACCGTACCCATTCTGGGGATAACGATCGGAGCCCCCGTACTTATCTACCACAAACCGGTCCCCAGTCGGGGGATACCTGCACATATAGATGAAACCATAATATGAATAAAACAATCAGTAAAAAGTAAGCTACATCAGCATCACGAAATTAACTTGCACTGTGAGGTTTGGTGGTACAAGGTTCACCGAGTTTATTCAAAGCTTAACCCAACTAAACAAGGAAATTAAATTTTGCAATCAGATTTCTCCTTTCAGGAATAAAGGGGAAGTGTTCAGAGAAGATGATAAAATGGTAAATCCATTCAAATTTAGTTTTTTGCAATAAGAATACCTGTCATTAACATATCGATCACGGCTCCCATATCGATCATCCCTGCTGTCATAACGATCCCTATCGCCGTTACGATCTCTATCATATTTATCATCCATGTATCGTCCACGGTCATTTGCAAAGTGATCACCACGACCACCAGCCCCACCATACCTAGAACGTGGAGGTGAGAAAGGACGACCCCCTCGACCACCACCTGATGATGGACAGTCTCGGGCCCAGTGTCCTGGGCGACCGCATTTGAAGCATTCATCCTGCCCAGCTGATCTATCTCCTCCACCATAACTGCCCCTGCCACCTGAAGAGTAACCTCCATAGCCACGCCCTGGATCTTCATCCCCCATTTTTGGCTGAGCCTTGTTCACTGAGATGACACGCTCTCCAAACTCTCTACCATGCATATCACGGATCGCGTCTTCCATTGCCCGACGGTCAGCAAAGGTCAAAAAGCCAAATCCACGAGGGCGGCCTGTATCTCTTTCCAGCATTACCTACATTAAGATTGCAATTGAGAAACCAAAATAGAGGATGACTGACCAATCCAAATAGGAGTTAAATATTCAATAGATTGATTATTAGGAATAATTTGAAAATTCCTGCAAGGGAAGTGATGCATTGTGTCGATAATACTTGCAGTGGAATCACCACCAAGTACACAAACAGCTCAATAGAAACTTGCATGTGATATTAAATATAAATCTCACTTACCATCAATTCAAACGCTTAAAGCATGAATAACCAGCATATTTTCATATTCATCACAGGCATGAGAAAGGACAATGAAGTTCTCTCTGTGTTATTTCTAAAAAAGCTTTACCTTAACCATTAAGATATGATATAAGAATAGTAACTGAATGAGCACCTGTACTTGGAGTTGTAGCTATATAATTGAAAAAGACACGATGCACAAATTTAGACATCATAAAATGCAAGCAAGAAACAAATAAATTACATTTTAAAAACAAGCTATATGAACAAACAAAAGTACAATTTTTTCGATTTAACAGACAAATTAACTATATACAGAAAATTTCAAAGTACTAAAAGTGAGCACTGAGCAGTAATCAAGTATAAAGCATGTATGCAAATAAAACTGTGAAAGGAAGTGTTTACAGTTTTTTTTTAGTGCCCTCTTCAGTTTAATCAAAACCTGAAGTTGTGATGGCCCTTGGAGCAAGCTTCATATAAGATTAATGTACAACAACATGTTGAAGGGGAAACGATGTCTTACAAGAGTAGAAGAATCCGCAGAACAGCAGATCTCAATCATCTGATTTTAGGCTCTACACAGGCCTCAAATTTCATAGAACTCAGATTGACAACACAGCACTCAAGAAATCACACAGGACAGGTTCCTAATGATAATGAACATAATCTATTAGGTCCGGCCACTTGATCCGATTACAATAATTGCACTTTAATCACTTCAGGTTCTGGTCTGTAAACAACTATATTTCAACCCACATCCAAAAAAACGGACGTACAGCCATGGGAAGAATCACATGACACGTGCAGCTTGACAAAACCTTTCAAACTGAGCTTCCACCCTCAAAAGTTTATCTCATTCCAGATCAATGGATTCGAAGCAACAGCTACCAACATACTCAGTTGAGTAGAATAATGGAACCCAAAACTATTACCCAGCTTCCTTGCTGACTCCAGTATTTAATTAAAATTAGGCACTAAAGCACTAAAACGCAACCATAAATGAGACTACTTTCTGACAACAATCATGCTTCTTGTACAATCATGGATGACAACCTTTGTTGGCATCATGACATCCATCCATTTTTAAAATTGTCAGAAAATATTTTTTTAATCATTGGTCCGGATTTAGCCAACTCCAACATTGTACAAATAGTTTAATTCTTCTGACAATTTACTCCGGTCCGTTACTTGAGAGCATGCCCGGGAATTTTTTTATCATCAATAAACTCATTTAACGAAAAATATACTTAGCACATATATATCCAGAATAATCAGGCATCAAATTCCATCCAGAAAGAGGCCCCATTTCAAATTTTGATGCTGACTTCAATGAAGCGGTACTATGCATACACATCATCAGATCGTCGTAAAAGTTACGTGAATATGATATTGCCTCAAGAAGAATATCTCACCAAAACTATGCAGATAAACTTAGACTCAAACAATAATATAAGCATTCTAGGGGGATGGAATCAGATGTTACAATTTGAACTCTTTCTTTTGAATCATAGACAACTGCTCCCTGGACAGTTCACAATGTGCAAATAAAGAACACCTTGTTAGTATGCTTGAATTATAATTAAAAATTCTGTAGCATGCAGCTTGCAGATATCAGAATGCTGGATGAACCACCAACCAGCTTCAAGCCTTTGGACTTTGTTACCCTTAAATCTGAAAAGTCATTAAACCCTAAATGTTAATCAAAATTCAGGGTGTTCATTTTAAAATCACTGCCTCTGCCAAAACTGAACTCATACAGGTGACCCTCAGACACTGCACTCTCATTTCTACAAGATTGCTTCATATGGTCTGAGCCGATATGCAGTAAAAAAGAAAGTAAATTCAGGTGAAAAAATGAACTGTCATTGAAATCGGAAAGTTGCAGGGTCAGGGAAAGAGTGGAAAATGAAATTTTGAGGGACAGAATCCCTGAAGTAAATAAAATAGTATGACAGAACCACAGAGAATTTAGCTCGCTTTAATTGTGCAGTCTCAGACTAACAAGGGGAAGTACCACTACACCGGAGAGGGAAGATTGCATATAATTCTTAAAAACTGTTAAACTCTAAAGATTCTGCCTCTCGAGTGTTGAAAATGTTCTTGAAAGAAATTACATCTTCATATCCGTCATCTGAAATTTTTGAGAAGCGGAGCACACTTCAAACAGAAGTTCTAACAAAAATATTGAAAAATGAAGTCTAGAAGTTCTCCAGTTCCTTTAAAGAAACAGCCACCATCTGCAGCTCTTAACCAAATTAATGTAACTGACATTGGACAAACTGCGATGTAGAAACCTTGAAGAAGACTTCAGGAAAACTCTGTTGTAAAATAAGCAACATCTCCTAATAAAATCTTCTGACACTGTTGGGCCAAGCACGTGATAATTGATCAACATATTCAACTTGAGCAGACTGAAAAGGCATTCTAACGGATAGGGTCGAAATGATGGAATATATGGCATACTGCAATTATGTATAATGCAGTCAACTTCAATGTTTTAAATTTCATCCAGAGTCAGAAAAGATCATAAACAATGCCCAAAACCCTGAAAATCTTACAAGAACAAGAAGCTTCTAGAAGTTTGCTACCATGTGTGGCTATTGGCTCAACCATAACACAATCTCATGCATGTAAATGATATACTATGGGCAACAATTACGAATAGCACCGACTTTTACTTCTTAATGAAATACAATCCATGTTGTACTTTAGATTTATCGCACCTAATGCGCTATTGTTAAATGACAATTTCAGCCTCTTCTGAACAAATAGCAACCAAGTTTCTTAAATGTTCTACTTCTAGGCAGAAAGAAATCAAACCACCCATCTTGGTATCCACTGAATGATCCAAAGTAAACCC
>CAIGRS010312559.1:0-12173 GCA_903798395.1 Fraxinus floribunda | reverse complement strand
TTCGAAGTTGGATATTGACTTGGACCAAGGTTAGTCTTTTGATTGTTTTCGTTAATTTAATTTTCATTGTTATTACTTGCTTTATTTACAATTGATTGCATACAAAACCCCCCTGATCATTGTACGAAGCATAAAATATTGAATTACACACTCTTCGTGGGATCGACCCTTACTTCCACTACTACATTAGTTTTAGAAGTTTAAGGACTATTTTTGGGTGTCTACGACAGCACACCAGTTTCCTATTATCAGAGTTACCAGCAAAATCTAAATCAACATAACCTTTTAGTTTTATTCTAGTTTTGTTTTTACAGAACATAAGACCAAAATTTGAAGTCCCTTTTAGATATCTTAACAATCGTTTCATGGCTTCCCAATGATATTCACCTGGATTACTCATATATCTACTTAAGATACTTATAGCAAAGGTAAGATCATATCTAGTACAGATCATAATATACATGACAGATGCAACAACATTTGCATAATGAACATTTTCCATCCTAGTTATCTCTATTTAAGTTATAGGGCATTGTTCAATAGAGAATTTAAAATGACTACCAAGAGTTAAAGTAACATCTTTAGCACTTTCCATAGAGAATCTACGCAAAATTTTTGAAATATAAGACTGTTGAGTAAGAAACAGATTGTGATTGTTTCTATTTCTTCTAATTTCCATTCCTAGAATCCTTTTAGCCTCTCCTAAGTCTTTCATTTTAAATTCCTATTTTAGTTTTTGCTTAATGATGGTAATCTCAGACTTATCACATCCAGCAAGTAACATGTCATCAACGTAAAGTAACAAATAATATGAATCAGGGCCTCCACTGCCCTTATAATAAAAACAAGGATCATATTCACTTCTATTGAAATCAAGTCCTGTTATAAAAGTATCAAACCTAATATACCATTGCCTGGGAGCTTGTTTCAAACCATAGAGTGATTTTTGTAAAAGACACACATAGTTTTCTTTACCTTTTTGTCCAAGCCACTTTGGTTGAGACATATAAATTTTCTCATTCAAGTTTCAATGTAGAAAAGTAGTTTTGACATCTAACTATTCTAATTCAAAATTAAATTGAGAAACAATAGAAAGTAAGACTCTTATAGAGGTGTATTTAACTACAGGTGAAAATATTTCATTGTATTCAATTCTCTCTCTTTGGTTAAAGCCCTTAGCAACTAATCTGACCTTAAATCTTACACCCTCACTATTAGAGTTTCCTTCTTTCACTTTATAAATCCACTTACAGTCAATAACCATTTCCCCTTTTGGTTTGTTCACTGAGATCCAAGTCTTATTTTTTTTATTAATGAAAACATTTCATCTTTCATAGCAGCAAGCCAAAAACTTACATGTTTTCCCTCAATGGCCTCTTCATAAGTATTAAGCTCATTATCCAGAAAATTTTGGACATTCAAGGCCGTAACAAATTCAGAATCATTGTATCTAGAAGGAGGTATTATTTCCCTTCTAACTCTGTCCCTAGAAAGATGATAGTCTCCTAAAGGGTTTTCAAGTTGTTCAGGCTCAAGTATATTAGCAGGTTCAATCTGAGTGTCATTTTCAGGTTCAGTATTTAACTCTCGCCCAAGCTCCACCTCAAACTGATCATTATTTTCAGAGTTTAAATCTATCTCAAAAAGTTCAGATTCTAAAACATTTTTGTTTTGATC
Organism: Fraxinus floribunda; assembly: GCA_903798395.1. NCBI lineage: Eukaryota > Viridiplantae > Streptophyta > Magnoliopsida > Lamiales > Oleaceae > Fraxinus > Fraxinus floribunda. The sequence goes on along the minus strand of CAIGRS010312559.1, from coordinate 10,496 downwards.
AGTTTCAGTTGCAGCTATATCTTTTTCTTTAATGTAGGGCATATCTAACTCATTGAAGATCACATTCCTGCTAATAATAACCTTATAGCCCCCTTAACTTCTTAACCAAACCCTATAACTCTCAACACCTTTACCATACCCTAAGAAAATACCCTTAACAGATCTAGGCTCAAGTTTTCCTTCATTCTGATGTACATAAGCAGCACAACCAAAGATTTTCAGTTTAGAATAATCAAAAGAATAACCATTCCAAATATGATCAGGTGTATCAAACTTTAAATATTTTGTAGGACACTTATTTATCATATAAGATGTAGTTTTTACTATTTCTCCCCAAAATAACTTTGGTAAGCCAGAACTTATTAACATAAATCTAACCTTTTTTAACAGGGTCTATTCATTCTTTCTGCAAGCCCATTCTGTTGAGGAGTATAGGTAACAGTCATATATCTAAGGATCCCATTAGTTTTACAGAAATAATCAAACTCTTCATTACAAAATTCAATGTCATTATCAATTCTAAGTGCTTTAGCACTTTTATTAACTTGATTTACAATAAGAGTTTTCCATTCTACAAATTTTTTGAAGGTGTCAGACTTGTTTTTCAAAAGAATGACCTAACTTTTCTTTGAAAAATCATCAATGATGAGCAAAAAATATTTAAGCCAGATAAAGTGCATACAGTAGCTGGTCCCCACAGATTAGCATGCACTAGTCAAGAATAGATTGTGATTTATGAATGCCAGCAACAAAAGGCAACTTCTTTTGTTTTCCATAGATACAATGGTCACAAAAGGACATTCTTTCTATTCTTTCATTTCTTAAAAGGCCTTGTTTCTTAAGAATGTACAGATTTTTATCACTAATATGTCCCAACCTTCTGTGCTATAAATCAGATTTATTAGATTGTGAGAGTGTAGCAGCAAAAGATTTGTTTTGTAAAGGCAAAGCTTTAAAAGTATAAATCCCATTGGATATTTCAACATTGATGACTTTTGCAAAATCCTTTTGAAGGGTTAGAATACCTTTATTTATGATGGTATTAAAACCTTCATTATCAAGGGAACCTAAAGAGATTAAATTTCTCTTCAGGTCTGGAATGTATCTTGTTTTGTTCAAAGTCAGAACATTCCCATTTTCCAAATTTAAAACAGTTTTACCAATCCCTTTTATTTTGCAAGAAAAGTCATTTTTCAATATTACCTGTCCTCCATTTATTTCAAGAAAATCAGTGAAAAAATCTTTGTGAGGTGTCATATGAAAAGTACACCCAAAATCGAGAATCCATTCATTTTTAGTTGATGATTGGCTAGCCATATAAACTTGCTCATCAGAAGCTGTTGCTTCTACATAAGCTATAGCAGCCCTACCATCAACTTTATTGACATTTTCAGTTCATCAATCCTATTGTTACAATCTTTAGTAAAATGTCCCAATTTTCCATAGAAATAACATTTATTTCCCTTAACCTTATTATTATTCTTATTGAATTTGGATTTACCACTTTTGAAGTTTTCAGAAAAATCTTTATGTTTTCCAAAACTTTTTTTTGAAAAATTGTTATTGTTCCTTTTTGAGAAATTGTTTCCTTTCACATTGTATCCAACTCCAATAGAGGATGTTTTAGACTCACTTTTAAATTCAAGTTCCTTATTCCTTAAGGAGGAAACAATGATATCAACAGTAACAGAAGTTCTTCCATATATTCAAGAGCATTTTTCAAATCTTTATATTTTTCAGGTAAGGATGATAATAATGCTATAGATTTTTGATCACTAGAAAGAGTTTCACCACTATTGGTGAGATCTTGAGATAGTTTTAAATTTGTCAAGATTAGTTTCAAGATCACATTTGAGATCAAACTTAAAACTGAAAAATTGTTTCCACAGGTAAGATTTATTGGGAAGTGTCTTAGTTTTATAAAGAGATTGAAGTTTTGCCCATATTTTAGCTGCAGTCTCAATCTCTCCTGCTTCTCTAATGATACTATCAGATAAATGCAGAAATATTGTGCTCCATGCAGCTTCACCTTGTTCAATTCTTTTATTATCAGCCACTTCTTCCCCCTATGATTCATCAAAGGCTCTAGCACATCTAAAATGAATTAACATAGCCTTCATTTTTCTACTCCAAATGGTAAAGCCTCCCTTCCCATTCCAAATGTCAACATCAACTTTAGTACTACCCATGTTAAAAGTTCGAAAGACACAGTAGATGCTTAAACAATGTAGAGGCAATGCAAAGTATGATGTACCACACATAGAGAATGACAGACCAACTATTGCACACTTACACAGAGTAATAAAATGCAGGAAATATTTTATTTCAAGTAAGTGTACACAATTTAATAATATCAGAGATGCAGATAACAAGATATAACAGATATAATCCAAAAACCAAAGTATACCAAATTTTGAACTAGTAAGCTTAAATAATAATCTTGAAGAAACTGTTAATCTCAGTCCCCTCAGATTCTAGGGTTCTCAAATGAAACCCTAGACAAAGGAAGATCTGTGAGGGTTTCGAACAAGAGATCCAAGAAAAATAAAGATCGAAAAAAGGTGCAGTAATTTAAGGTTAGAAACTCGTTACCAACGTCTCAGATCAGTGGTGTACAATAGTGAAAACCAAGACTATTTTACTTTGTCTACCAAAAATAAGGAACTAAACCCTTTTGAGAATAGATCTTTGCAGATCCAGAATCACGTTCACCAAGAACACTAAGAAAAATTCCAGATCGAAAAATTTGAAGATTGAAGTGCTCTGATACCACTGTTAGTATTAACAAATCCCAAAAACACAAAATAATAACAAAAAGTAAATTGAACACAAATGATTTTTTCGCCCTAAGGCCCGGATGTTCACCCAAATAGGGCTAATCACCCTTTGAGCATTCACCGAAGTGATTATCATTCCAATCCACTAAAACCAGCAATTAATAGAAGCAAGTATCAAAATACAATAGATCCATGAAGGCCCTCAGACCCAGATTTTTTCTCGCAAGAAACCACAGACTCGATTACACAAAGTAACCAAAAGTTACTGCCCATAACAAGAACAGAATCGCCCAACCTACACCTTTACAAACACTAGATCTCACCAAGAAACACCTAGAGTTTGAGATTACAGGCGAAAATCAAAAGTTTTCAGAGAGGGAGAACGGAGAGAGCAGAGAAGAGAAAACCCTAGAATAATCTCAAACACAAGGCAAATGAAAAGGTCAAGCCAATAATACAAATGATCAGACGCATCCAACGATCACAGCCTTTCTATGTGTCTTCATCTCAGCCTTTGAAATATAATGAATGGGTTGTCGGGTTGCAGTCAATGGGCTGGACTCTCCATATTGCAATGGGTTACATCATAGGGCTAACTAATAATCATAATGGGCTACATCATTGGGCGGAAATTGTTAAGCATATAACTCAACAACACGTATCTCTTCTAAAGGGGTATCTTCGGGAAGCTGTTGCTCATTTGTCATCGCTACAGTATATTCATACTTTTTGACAAGCATCTCATCCTACAAACAAAATTCACAAAAGATGTAAAATAGTTCATAAAATCAAAATCTGAAAGAGATATAGCACAATCCAAGAGATATAATTAGGTCACAAAACATTTTGACCATGACAATGTTCATTTCCAAAATAGCCACATGAAAAGTATCCAAAAATTGCCATACTACTTGATCTCATGGGAGGAGGGGGGTTGGGCCTGGTCTTTTAATTTATGGTGAAGTAATGACTTGTGCTTCTAATTTTAAAGATTAAACTGGATGAGTACAGGTGCGGGATGGGAACCTTGTTACCCGTCTCCGCCTTGTACTAGACCTGTGGCAAAGTTTTTCACCCCGTTCTCGACCCGAATACTCTATTAAACGGGTAATCATCACCCTGTTCGGGATAGGGCACGCGTGTATCTAGTTTAATGAGTTTTGATTTTTGCCATCTTTATTTGTAGGGACTAAAAATAAAAATTGAAAAAATTCTCGCTAATTATTAGCCTACGAATGAATCAAATATTTTTGTCGACAAAAGACATATCTCACGCATCAAATTTTTTTGTCTGGAAAAATATATTTTTTTATGTTCACAAATCTCCCCACTATTGAAAATTTTGAAGCGAATCATAGCCAACAAAATGTCCTTTTTGTGAGGGAAAGTGAACCCCTCCTACAAATCTCAATTTGTTCCCAACTTTTTGTAAGGAAAAATAAATTTCTTGTAGTGAATAGTTATTCATAAATATTACTTTATTTACAATAGACCTCCAATTATAAGGTTGTGAAGGCATTTCTTAATTCTTCCAAGTTCATTTCCTAGTTATCAATGGGGATGGGGACTAGAAGGAAAAAAGTGTGTGATAGAGTTGACGCACGGGTTCTGATATGAAAATCGATTGAACTTTTCTCAAATGGTCATTGTACGTTTCTCAAAGTTCCCACGTGATCACTGAACTTAAAAGCTGCCTCCATTAGTCAGTTTGAGAATTGGTACTCCATCCATCACCGTGTAAATAGCACTTGTAAAATTGAAAGGATTTCATGGTGGTGGTTGTGGTTGTTGTCGTCGTCACTGCCATCGCGGTAGTGGTGAAGTAGTGATGTTTGGTAGTGGATGTTGGTTTGTTTGAGATGGTGGTGCTAATTCCGGTTGTCTTGAGGTGGTGGTGTTGGCGGCGATGTTACTGGAGGCAGTTGTGAGATGGTGGTCACAAATTATTTGGTTAATTGTAACTCATAAATAATATGTGACCAATTAATTTGATATTGTGTAAAATAAGTCGCGACTATAAAATCTGTGATTTTGTGATCACGGAATAATATGTGATTGAAAAATATGTTGTAATTTGATTTGTAAATGTGATTTTTGTAATTATGACTAATACATACTTGTGATCATAAATTATATAATATTGTGACATTAATATATTTAAATAATACAATATTTTTTAATTAATTAATTCATAAATAAAATATAAATCATCTGATTTTTTTAAATAATAAATCTTGTTTCCTAGATTTGAAATGAGTTATACTTAATGTCTGACTTGTGATTTTTTTTTCCCTAGAATTATTTAAGAGATTGAGCCTTGTTTGACAACTTGACAACAATCAAAACAAAACTCTTTTTCTCAAACTCATTTTTAACCAAATATTTTCATGATAAAATATTCTCTACATAAATTCAAAAAAAAATAAAAAATTCTACTTTTTAATGAAACATTCTCCAAAAAATTCATTTTAATGGTTGTTAAACAGGCAGAATAAACATAGCGCTTGTAAAATTGTTCTTCTACTTTCAAAAAATATAAATATTTTAGCCCAAAAAAATAAACATCGCTTATAAATTGATAAGGGTTAAATATATAGCCAATTTTGCTAAAAATATAAAGTTTATTAAATTTTGATAAAAATTAATGAAATATTTGGTTTAAATTTAAAAAGAAAAAAACTTGGATTCTATAAAATATGAGTTGAGAAAAAAATGAATTTTAAAAAATCTCGATGTTAAAACATATGCACACTTGATAATAAATAATGAGTTTGCTACCTATATATGAAACGTACGTCTATGTCAATACAACCAAATAAGGGTGGCTATAATATACAAGCAGATCAATATATGAATTTTAGTAGTGTTGCATGTGATAATAAATCATAAACAAGGCACGGTGTAAAATAGGAATTCAAAAATAAAATGAAGAGGGGATTGGATTCAAAAATAGGAAACATTTGAAATCGTTTATGGCACATATTCAATTCATGTCACATATTAAATTCCAAAGATAAGGAAATTAATTGATGAGTTTAAACACTGTCATAACTTCTATGATGGATGGAAGTTATTAAGTGATTTCTTATATAAATATGCAAATGAGTCTCTAGCCAAATCCGAACACAAATCCATACAGATTTTTTGTCTCAAAAGAAAGGTCCTGTGTTTTATTTCCATCAGGTACAAGGGTTATAACGTGAGCATTGGCCGGAATGCTTGTTGGTAGTGTGAGGCTTAATTTATATTGCAGATTCTCAACTAATCTTGGATAACATGGCTGAAGATACGCAATTTTTTTTTTTACATATGGTATCAGAGCCGCCTCCATGCTTGGTTATTCAGTTTTAAAAACTTGTGAACAATCACATATTAATTTGTTCTTAAGCATAAAGATTTTTTTTTTTTTAAATTGAGTTTGAATCTGCTACCTATCAGTGTTGGTGCTTTCCTATCTATATAGAATATATATGACGCAATTGGCTTATTAATTGCATATAATTGTTTAATAAAAGTGAATTGTCCAAAACTGTAAAATACATGGGACTGCATATCATAAAAAAATGCACACAAAAACTGTCATATTTAGTTTGGTTATAAAGCATGCCTTTTTGTTTAATTTGGTAACAATCAAGTTGATTTATTCCTCACTATTACCAGTGCTATTTTAAATACATGCCATTTGAAATGCAAATTATTTATTAAAGGTTAATTAATATTTTGTTTAAGTAGCATATGTTTGACGAAAATTGGATTATGAGCAGAGCAGAGCAGTATACGTACAGCAATAAAGCATATATACACATCATAATTACTCTATAACACTTGCATGCATATTATAATATCTTGGAATCTATAATTGCAAAATCTGTATATGGGTATAATTTGCATGGTTTATCTTTCAGAATTTAAAGTGCTTGTTTTTAATTTTGTATGTTGAATAAAGTATGTAGTTAATTTGGTAACATTCCGTAATCTTTATTAAACTATTTATTGGTTTCAATTCTGATTTTCAGTTTAACGGCATGTAAGATTTACTTAAGGGGTACGTTAATTAATTGTGCAAATTTATTAACTCAAAAAAAAAAAAAAAAAGCCTAGGAAGAAAAGGATTTAATTATGAAAAATATCTATACGTACAATCTATAAAATATTCACTAACATGCTGGTATAGATTATCTTTAATTAAGATGCATTTGATGTTAGATTCGAAGATTTAGTCACCATTCAGTAACTAAATTCTAGAGATGTCATTTGGAATTGTCACGTGTTATTATAACTTAAGATTAGCCAAAGCATCTTAAGTTATGATGTTATGTCATGGAACATAAAATCACATAAAGAATTATTTTGGTAATACATATGACATCTCATAAAGTGCTGTTAATCCACATGATGATTGTTTGGCCCTATAGAGAAATAATTATCTTAAAAATTATATAGCAATAAAATGATTAATTAAATATCAAAATAAGAAATTTTATATGTCCATAGGTATAAAAATACTTGTATTTGATATTGGTATAAAGCCTCTGTAAATTTAATGTTTGATAACAACTTCTACTCACGGGAAGGTCTAAATTTACAAATGAATTGGTATTGGTTAATTCAATATAAAGCTAATCTTCATAGCATTAATGTATATGTTTATCTTATGCATTGGTTCCTAGCTTTTCAATGACTATTCCTATTCCAATTTTATGTGGTGATAACTAATTTGGCTTAAAGAAGAAAATCCTCCTAACATTGGGGTGTATGGATCTCAACCGGCGCTCCAGGTGGATGAACCACTTGTCCTTACGGAATCAAGTAGCCTGCCGCTTAAACTTGAGTCTCGTGAAGACTCATGTCAGTATCAGGGGATCAATCTCTTGATGTGATAAGGTTAAAGACTTTATAAAGGCTATTGAGGAACAATTTCTAAGTTTTGACAAAATGTTAACCAACACCTTAATGAAAAGGGTTTTAGGCATGAAATATGACAATTCTAAATGTATGAGTGAACAGATATTGTTGTTCGTCTTAAATCCCTCGAGATAGAGATTTTCGAGTCATTCCTTGTTCGTATCATTCTGAACTCTTTTCCTATGGCGTATGGTTCATTTAAAATATCATATAACACACATAGGGAAAAATGGACCATGAATGAACTCCTTACGATGTGCGTTCAAGAGGAAGAGAGGCTAAAATATGAGATGTTGGAAATGCTCATCTAACAATTCATGATAAAGGAAATGAGAACAAGGCTAAATACGATCCTAAAATGAAGAATAAAATGCCAATGAAACAAAAAAGTAATAAGGATGTATGTTTCTTTTACAAGAAGAAATGGCATATGAAGAATGATTGCTTCAAATATAAGAAATTGCTCGAAAATAAAGATATTCTTATCTCATTTGTATGCCATGAATCTCATTTTGTTAAATTTCCAAACCATATATGGTAGATTGATTTTGGTACTATAATTGATGCCGGGCAGAATAGTGATTATTTTGCAGACAGGTTTCAGTGGATAATTAACAGGGAAGAAACAAAAGAAAAATCAAGAAACATAAACAATTCTTTATTAATCAAGCAATTATTCGAAAATGACCCACAAGTCGGGTTAAATAGCTAGAAAATCGTAATTATTGGAATTTTACCAAAAATAACAAAATCTCAAAAATCATAGCAAGAGAAAATATGAAGTAAAATAAATAATATCCCAAAAATCCGGTTCAAATTGGATTTGTAATTTATGTTTAAAAGGCAAGGGAAATATTACCATAAAAGAAAAAATAACTAAAATTGTAAATTCGGAAGGGAAAATAGCTGAATTTGCCCTCGAAACCGATGAACACCGAGCAAAGCTGGTAACCACGACGTCCGTGCTGAAAAGATCTTTCCGAATTGGGGTCATGAGCACAATTCTAATAACCGTAGCCAAATTTGTGGTCAAAATATCGAAACGTGTCCAAAAAGGTCCCCAATTAGGAATGGTCGTCGATTACTTACCATTTTTCCGTTGATCTGCCAACTCATGATACTTTAGATCCATCAACGAGCTATCTAAAAACTCCGCTTCGTCTGACTCGGATTCTCCTGCATCAATAATTCATATTGTTATATTATGCAATGCTTTCTGGACCTAAGGAAACCTTAACCAAATGAGCAACTATTTTAGAAATGATTGGGATCAATCATTGAAGGCATGGAAACCTTTAGATTAATTTTAAAGACTGGATTTCATTTGGATCTTAAGAATAATTTTTATGTTCCAACTTATTCTTGTAATTTAGTTTCTATTTCAAAACTAGCATCATCGGGTTTTAAATTTGTATTCGAAAACAGAAGGTTTAATTTATTTCAAAATTCAGTTGTCATTGGATATGGTGTTTTTGTTGATAACTTATATAAATTTGATTTAAATTTTACTTATGAATGTAACTTTTCCGACTTGCATGGTAATAGTATCGACAATAAGCATTGTACGGTCAAGAAGATTCATTTGAATTATGGCACAAGAGCTTGGGACATATCTCCATAGAGAGACTCAAAAGATTAGTAAATGATGGGGGTTTACCAATTCTTGATTTTACTGATTTTGGGACTTGTATTAAGAGAAAGCAGACAAACAATACCACTAAAGGTTTCAAAAGGAGTTCAAATATTCTTGAGATTATTCATACATATATTTGTGGACATTTTTCTTAAATAGTCAGAGATATTTTATCTCATTCATAGACGACCACTCAAAATACATATATTTCTATCTTCTAAGTCATAAGGATGAGGCACTAGATGCCTTCAAGATTTATAAACCAAAAGTAGAGACATAAAAAGGAAAGGAAAATCAAAATTGTAAGGTCAAATTGGAGTGGAGAATATTACAGACGGTACACAGAAAATGGACAAATTCCATATCCATTTGCTATATTTTTAGCATAACAAAGTATTGTAGCGCAATATACGATACCTGTCACATCACAACAAAATGGTTTAACCGAAAGAAGAAACGAAACCTTAAAGGACATGGTTAAGAGCATGATGAGCAATTCAAGTCTCTCATTACATTTATGGAATGAAGCCTTAAAAACTGTTGTGTATATAGGTTCCATCTAAGGCAGTTCCAAAAATATCATTTGAAGTTTGGAATGGATGGAAACCTAGTTTGAGGCATATACACATCTTGGGTTGTACAGTTATTAGTAGATATTTCATTGGCTATCCAGTGAACTCCAAAGATAATAGGTTATGTTGTCCTTCGCACACTCCAAGAATAGTCGAAACTAGAAATGCGAGATTTCTAGTGGATCATCAAGCGAGTGGAAGTGAATTTCCTAGAAATATTGATTTTCAAGAAATTAACGAATTTGTTAGTTCATCTTGCAATCAAGGTATATTGATTCCTTTCAAAAGAAAGAACTCAAGTACAATTGGAAATGAACCAGTTCAGGAACAATCGTTACTTCATGAGGAAAACGTAGAATGAAAATCGTGACTAGGTGAAGAACCTATTACTACTCAAAATAGACAAAATGAAAATGATGTAGTAAGTATCAAGAGATCATCAAGAATAAAGAAACCATCGATTTGTAGCAATTATGTTGTATATATTCAAGAGTCCGATATATGTGTTGGGCTCAATAATGATTGATAAGTGTGTTTTTGCACACTCATTTAATAGCTAAATATTCTTATTGTTGATTAAAATGGCGGATATCGACTCACAATTGGGTA
>CAIGRS010312555.1:0-23945 GCA_903798395.1 Fraxinus floribunda | reverse complement strand
TGTCTTGAATTTTAAAAAAAAAAACAATAGGGTTTGTCATTCATTCAATATGGTGAAAAACTTAGCCTAACATTCTTATAATTAAATTACACAAGAATAATCGAAAAAAATCACCCAAAAATAAGAAAGATGGAAGAATTATGAGAAATCCATGTTCTTGGCTCAAATCTTGAAACCGGGCTATGGATCTTCAAAATCCTTGTATGATTCGCTTTGAATTGATGTTTAAACTAATTGTTCGCCTCCAAAATATGTAGAATATGATGAAATTTAGGTCGAAAGAAGGTCTCCAATATGTTTTTTACTGTTAGATATTTGTAAGAGTAGAAAATTGGTTAAAAATCATGTCCAAATTGGTTTTCAAATGAGTTCTAATCGAATAAAGAAAGATGCATTCGCGCGCTAATTTTTTTTTTTTTCTGTACATAGCAATCAGTATTTTGACCATAAATTTCTCTTTCGATATCCGATTGAGACGATTCAAAATGATTTAGAAATATAGCTCAAAAGGCTACAACTTTGCTAGAAAAGTCGGATGTTTACTATGCCAAAAATAGGTTTTAATATTCAGATATTGAAATATAACCTTTGCGATTGGAAATTAATTTTAATAATAATTTGATTATATTTCATTCCTTTTTGAGTTCTAGTTCCATCCAATCGTCTCCTATCAATCTTTAAAGTATTATCTTGAGGTCAAAATTAACAATACATATTTACAATTTGGCCCTCAAACTTTGTATTTGATACAATTGTACATTTTTCTGCTATCTTTGCATTTTTTCTCCAATTCTTCATCAAATATTGAGTTTTACCTATAAAATGAAATATAATTCAAATTAGGTATCATTTTATCCAAAAAAAAGTAAAATGTCATCATTTAACATGTCGAATGAGTGTAGAAACTACACTTATCATCCAACACAACATCTCACAAATCTGATCAGTTAGAAATGGATGAAAATGAGGCACCTGAGGTAAATGAAAATGAGAACTCAGAGATGAGTAATGACCATATATACCCAAATCGAAAGTCAAGAAGAAGTTGTAAGTGTTGAGATTGAAGTGAATAATGAGTAGAATCAAAGTTTGGCCTATGATTACTAGAAGTAAAACTGACATATTCAAACCAAAAACCTACTCGGCTCAATGCAAGGAATATAAAATGGAGCACAGCAGACTTGAACCAAATGATGTGCCCGACGCCTTGAAAAATAAAGATTGGAGAAATGCAATGGAGAATTTGGTAATGTAGATTAGGCTTTATGTCCTGATGACAGGAGGTCAACAACCGTATAATGTGTCTATTTGGGAGATATGTTGGTGGATTGGTCTTCAAAGAAACAACAAGTAGTGACAAGATCAAGTACATAATCATAATACAGAGCTTTAGCTCAAACTACTTCAGAGATAACTTGGATTGAATCATTGCTTAAGGAAATTAATTTACACTTGTTTCACCTCCTACATTATGGTGTGACAACCTCAGTGCTAGTGCCTTAGCTTCTAATCCAGTCTACCATACACGAACTAAACACATTGTGTTGGATATACATTTTGTCAGGGACAAGGTTCCATCATCAGGCCAAATTGCATATTTGTTAACTAAGCCCCATGTTTAAACCAAATTTCTATTTCTCAAAGACAAGCTCAGAGTAAAAGAAAAAATTCCAGCTCGAGGGAGGATGTTGAAATACATATTCGCACTTGACAGCTTCCAGATTATGCGTGTGGATTGACATTAAGCACATTGAAGATATCTACTGCTCACGTGCACATATGGGACCACAATTAAGCTGTTATAACTGTATTGATTCCCATGGTTACATCATATGGTTGACACACATTTTTGCTTGCTCACTACTCCAAAAACTTGTATATATATATTGATCTTTGTATACTGTATAAATTATTGAAATTAATACAATTCTTTCTTCATCATTACAATTACCATAAGTTCAGTTTTTATCAAATTCTAACTTGGAATGCAAGCTGAACAGAAACTGAAATGGCCTAAACTCAAAGCTCCAAGAAACCAAAAACAATAATTCACCTAAGAAACCAGAATAATGCACAAACGAAACTTGACAAGAAACAGAGGGTAGGACTCGAAATCACCCAAACACAAGCACCAAGCAAGAATCTGGCTGGAACTCAAGAACCTAAACCCCAAGCTAACCGAACTGAACAAGAAAATGTATTCCCAAGTTGCTGAATTCGATTTTTACCAAGAGAATCAAGCAAAAATGTTGGATATAGGTTGCCTCTCTATTCTAATCTGTTGGGCCTCTCTAATTTTGTTGGCCCTATTCTATTTGATTATTTGGGCTTGTGCGTGTTATTTGGGCCAAGCGGTTTACTATTGTTAAATGGTGTAATCTTGACTCTACACATGACATTTTTTGGACTGTTGGATGGACTAAAGGGTTGAGTTTTGTTCTGGTTTCTGGCCTCTTCGATGATTGAGTCATTTAGTGTCTAAGGTTTTCTCCTCAGCATTTCTCTCTAGTTTTCATTCTTGAGATATTTTGTTATGATCTTTCTGTAATATCTGAGTGATATTCTTAAGTGTATTGTGTATACACATTTGTAGAAGAGTGAAACATGTATACGAGAGGCTAGAGAGAAAATAGTGAAAAAATCAATACATTGTGTAATCTGAACTTCGTGAATTTCTTCGTGGATTCAAGCCTAATCTACTTGGTAGATTCTCAACAGGTGAGTAGGCTATTTAGCTGAACATCCAGGCCCCAAAGGGGGCGAAAAACTCCTTGTGTTTTCTGTTATCTTTGTTCTGTAAAACTATCTGATTTGTATTTGCTGTTGTTAAACTTGATTCTGGACCAACAAGTGGTATCAGAGCAGCCTACTATGGGGTTAGGGTTTTTTGTCAAATCATTTTTGCAGATCTACAATTTTTCAAACATATTGTTCTTTTGAAAAATAATCTTTTAGGGTTTTTTGAAACTGTGTGTTTCCTTCGTTTGTTGATTCAATTCTTGATTGGATCTTCTTATAAAACCTCTTTGATTTTAGTGATTGGTTCTCTAATAATTACGGATCTGTGTTTTTTTGTGTGAAAAACATTTTTGGGATACTTGCTTCTTGAGATCTTGATTTTCTCCTGTTGTATTTCTAGGTTCTGGCTGTAACTCGCCACTGAGTTGAGGTTCTATGTGAACTCGTTTTGAGTTACTTCGAGTTGAGTTGACTCACTCCGATTCTTGCTGAGATATCCCGAGTCTTCCCCGATCACACTGAGTTGTTGTAACTCGTTGATTCTTGGTGTTCAATTGTGGTAAACTGAACCGGTCCTGGTATTTTCTCACGTTCCTTCTTCTCGGAACTTTGAGGTTTCAACTCTGGTATAATTCTTTCAACTTTGCTCATTTACTTGTTTTCATATTATTCTTGCATTGTCTATTTTTGAGCTGGTTATTAAGGTAATTAGCTCTCCTCTACTTTTCTTTGTCCAAGATCTCTCTGAAGGTCTAGGAATGTGAGGAAGTAGAGGATAAAAAGGGTTATCACTCCTTAAACAGTTAAAATGACAATCCTACATATAATTTTACCTATTGATCATATTATTAGTTCTGAAACTGCCTTCTTGTTATATTGTATATATTGTTGCATTTTGTGTGAAATATATAATTTCTCCTTTGTGAATCTGTTTGTAATCATGAGCACCTTACACAAATTTGAAGTAGAAGTTTGGAGAGGGACTGGGGATTTTAGTCTTTGGCGTCAGAAAATTAGGGCTCTATTGTTACAATAGAGATGTACTACTGCTATTAATGGTACTTGGCCTACTGAGTTTAGTGCATATAGGAGACAAGAGTTAGATGAGTTTGCCTAAAGTTCTATATTTCTTCACTTATCTGATATTGTAATTAGAAAGGTTGGAGAAATTGCTAATATTCAGAGTCTATAGGCTAAACTTGAATCTCTGTATCTGACTAAGTTTATGCCTAATAAATGCTGCATGCTAAGACAATTCTATAACTTCAGATTTGATCCCTCCTCCAATCTGGAAGACAACATTGATAAATTCACAAAATTGGTACAAAAAATAACTGACCGTGATGAAGAACTATCTTAGGATCAACAAGTTGTTGCACTGTTAAATGCTTTGGGTAATAAGTACAGAGACCTAAGAAATTCTTTAGAGTATGGGAAAACTATAGTTACTGTTGATATTGTAATATCACATCTAAGAAACAGAGAACTGGAATTGAAAACTGAAGCTAAAAATCCTAAGTTTGGAGAAGGTCTAAACATTAGAGAAAAGGTTAACCAGAATAAGAAAGGGAAACAATGTAATTACAATTCTCTAAAGAAAGGGAAACCTTAGTTTCCTAAATTCAGAACTCAGAACAAGAATATACCCAAATCTAAGGTGCAAGACAGAAAATACTACTAGTGTGGTAAGACTGGACACCTTATAAAGACTGCTTCAAGAAGATATCTGACATGAAAACTAAGTTCGATACTGATGGGTCTGCTGACATTGTGTGCAACAATGAATTGATATACAAGGGGTTGTTCTTGTTACAACAACTAAAAGGGGTCTAAATGAATGGGTGTTGGATTCTGGTTGTTCTTTCCTCATGTGTCCTGTCAAAGAATGGTTTACTGATTTAATGAACTTCGTGGTGGTCAAGTTCAAATGAGAAACAACATGACTTATCAAATTAAAGGGATTGGAAATCTGAATCTTTTACTTAACAACAATCATATTCTTGAACTGCATCAGATAAGATATGTTCATGATCTTCAAAGGAACCTTATTTCTTTGGGATAACTGGATGATAATTATGAGATAAAGATTTAAAAAGGCTTTACCCAAATAAGTCTTAACTCAAAACAGATAATTTCTTCTCCTAGATCCAATGTTATCTTCATACTGCAAGCTGAACCTTTAGTTGGGAACAGCTCTGCAGCTGTGATGTCTCAGATTGATAAAGCCTTGATTTGGCATAAGAGATGTATTAGTGAAAAGGGATTGATAATTTTGAAAAAACTAAAATGTTTTGGAAATGATAACATTGGAAATCTTTAATTTTGTGAAGATTGTCTTGTTGGAAAATAAAATAAACTACCTTTCAAAACTGGAATTCATAAATCCACCTCAGTTCTTGACTACTTATGTTATGACTCATTACTGCATACTGTCAGTAGGCCATCTTAACTAGGCTGTGGGACTCTTGCAACATAATCCGAGGCCTATATTTTGAGGCTCTGTTATTATTCGAGGCCCACGTACATCCAATGCTTTTTATATTATCCAAGGCCCATGTACATCCGAGGCCCTTATTCCGAGGCTCCTCAGCTAGTGACGATCCACGTGCAAAAATTCAACTCATGATGAAGATCTTATTCGGATGATTGATGTGATCCTTGTAAAAAGTGTGTTTGTGTCTTATCTTGTCAATTATAAGAGCATTTAATGCTCTGTAGTGTTAGGAAGGTCAACTTGATGGCTAAGACTTGATGCTTCAACCGAGAAGATGAGACCACGTGTAATTTGATTTAAGGGTCACCATTTAATTTCTAATACTATAAATACCCCCACCATATAACAATTGAAGGCTAATGCAACTTTAAATACTTGGAGCTATATTACTCTCTCATTTTATTATCATATTTCAACTACAAATCCTGTTCTTTGTTGATTGGTTTATTATACAATCGTGTTCTGTTTATCTCGTCGGAGCCTGAATGGAAACGTCTTGTGTTGTTGAGCCCCTCCTACGTTCACTCCCGTGGAGATTGATGTCATCTGTGGAAAACCAACTATAACCGCGAGCAACGCCGTGGAAAAAGCTGTTTGAGAAGATATTTTGGTGCATCTCCCTTAAAAAATGATTTGTTCTTGAAAAATGAACAAGTGGAAGCCCCCAGAGTTGAAAAATATTCAAAGATATTTTGGGCATCCGCCTTGAAAAAGGATTTGTTCTTGAGAAATGAACAAGAGGAAGCCCCTACAGTTGAAAAATATTCAAAGATATTTTCGGCATCCCCACTGAAAAAAGGATTTGTTCTTGAGAAAAGAACAAAAGGAAGCTCCCAGAGTTGAAAAATATTTAAAGTTTTAAGCTTGGAAAGAGATGAGCTCAGATGGTGAGGCCACTAAAGAAACGGATGACCCCCTAAAAAGAAGAGGCCATTGAAGTGGCTTTGAATAGGAAGACCCATTGAAAGGGACACCTACAAAGAAGTGGCTACATGTGATGAATTAAGAGGCCTCATTCTTGAACCATGTATTTTCACCTCTACAAAAATATTTCATCTACTTTAAATATAGTGGCCTGCGTATGCTTCAACATGCAAGAGCTTCAGCCTTGCCCATGCTTCAGCATTCAAGGGCCTCATCCTTGCCTACACTTCAGCACTTCAGTATTCAAGGGCCTTATCCTTGCTTATGCTTCAGCACTTCAACATGCAAGTGCCTCAGCTTTGCCTATGCTTCAGAACTTCAGCATGCAAGAGCCTCATCCTTACCCATGCTTCATGACTTCAGCATGCAAGGGCCTCATCCTTGCTTATGCTTCATCACTTCAGCATGCAAGTGCCTCAGCCTTTCCTATGCTTCAAGACTTCAGCATGCAAGAGCCTCATCCTTACCCATGCTTCAGGACTTTAGCTTGCAAGGGCCACATCCTTGCTTATACTTCATTACTTCAGTATGCAAGTGCCTCAGCCTTGCTTATACTTCAGCACTTCAACATACATGGGCCTCATCCTTCCCTATGCTTCAGCATGCAACTACCTCAGCCTTGCCTATGCTTTAGCACTTCAGCATGTAAGGGCCTCATCCTTGCTTATACTTCAACAATTTAGCATAAGGGCCTCATCCGTGCCTATGCTTCAGCACGCAAGGGCCTCATCCTTGCCTTTGCTTCAGAACTTCAGCATGCAAGGGCTTCAGCCTTGCCCATGCTTCAGAACTTCATCATGCAAGGGCCTCATCCTTGCCCATGCTTCAGGACTTCATCATGCAAGGGCCTCACCCTTGCTTATACTTCAGTAATTCAACATGAGGTCCTTATTCCTTAAATAAAGGAAGAGGCAAATCGTGAGACGCTTATTCCTGGTCTCGTGATATGGTTATTCCTCGCTTCTCACTATCGTTGAGCCTAGCTGTAATATCTCATCATTCCGACGCCAGTCCAACTGTAAGACCTTACCATTCCAAGGTTAGTTTATAAGACTTCGATAGTTCAAGAACTATTCGTGGGATGTTTATTCCCCGCCCGCTAGATGCTTATCTCTAGTTGAAGTCTTCGTTCCTCGAATAAAGGAAGAGGTGGCAATATCTTAGAGTCCTAATTCAGGAAACAAAGTTTGTAGTCTGTAAGATCAAATATACACAAGAATTATAAAGTACCTCCTATTGACAAAGATCAAATGGGAAGCTTCTACATGGATGAACCAACCACCATATGGAGAAGCGTGGGCACCTCAGAGAAGATGATTGGATCCCAAAAGGATTACCTCATTATCTCTCCTAGGTAGACATCACAAGCCTCCCATGATGAAGCTGAACGTTATGGGAGAAGCCTCCACATGGATGAACCATCCACCATGTGGGGAAGCGTGGGAGCCTCGGAGAAGATGATCGAATCCCAAAAAGAATTACCTCATTGGCTCTCCAAGGCTGACATCATAAACCTCTCATAACGAAGCTAAACGTCATGTGAGAAGCATCCACATGGATGAACCAACCACCATGTGGGAAAGCGTAGGCGCCTCGAAGGAGAGGCTGGAGTCCCAAAAGAGGACCACCTCGTTTGAACTTCGAGACGTACATCACAAGCTTCCCATGACAAAGCTGAACGTCATGGGAGAAGCCTCTACATGGATCGGCTACTCTCAAAGTGAATGAGCCTTGACAGTTCAGCTATTATCTGCCTTAGCTTCAAATAATTTTAGCTACTCTCAAAGTGAATGAGTCTCGACAGTTCAGCTATTATCTGCCCCAGCTTCCAAGTAAACTCAGCTCTATTTCAGTAGATAGCCTGAGCTCAAAATAAGCCAGATTCAAATTAACTATTGAGATTTTACGCACAGTATGAATATCTATGCCTAAACTTGGGGGGACTAATGTCACCAAAAATTTAAAAAACCTTCTATCTTTATTAGTAAAAGTCTACGCATGACATAAATAATCACGCATGGACTTGGGGGACTATTGTTATGACTCGTTACTAGGTACTGTCACTTGGCTATCTTAACTAGGTCGTGGGCCTCTTGCTACATCATCCCAGGCTCATGTACATCCGAGGCTATATTATTCGAGGCCCATATTCTAAGGCTCTGTTATTATCCGAGGCCCATGTACATCCGAGGCCCTTATTCTGAGGCTCTGATATTATTCAAGGCACATTTCTGGATCCGAGGCCCAAGTAATTCCAAGGCTCCTCAGCTAATGACGGTCCACATGCAAAAATTCAACTCATGATGAAGATCTTATTTGGATGATTGATGTAATCCTTGTAAAAAGTGTGTTTGTGTCTTGTCTTGTCAAATGTAAGAGCATTTAATGCTCTGTAGGAGTAGGAAGGTCAACTTGATGCTTCGGCCGAAGAGATGAGACCACGTGTAATTTGATCCAAGGGTCACCATTTCATTTGTAATACTATAAATACTCCCACCATGTAACAATTGAAGGCTAATGAAACTTTAAATACTTGGAGCTATATAACTCTCTCATTTTATTATCATATTTCAACTACAAATCCTGTTCTTTGTTGATTGGTTTATTATACAATCGCGTTCCGTTTATCTTGTCGGTGCCTGAACGGAAAGGTCTCGATCGTTGAGCCCCTCCCACGTTCAATCTCTAAAGCTATCCTGACTGTCGATAGGACTAACGTGTTGGATTTGACTTACGCATGCACGACTAGGCCCGACATCTATTGACAACATTTTTGAGGTCAACAACTTATATGTAGATCTGTGGGGTCTTGCCTATGTTAGCACACTTAGTGACTTTAGATTTTACTTGCTGATTGTGGATGATTTTTCAAGAAAAATTTGGACTTTTCTTTTGAAAACCAAAGCTGATACTTTTCAAAACTTTAAGCAATGTAAACTCTTAATTGAAAATCAAACAAATAAAAGGGTTAGGCACTTAGGACAGATAATGGCTTGGAATTCTGCAATTATGAATTTGATATGTTTTGCAAAGAAATTGGAATTCTAAGACATAAAACAACAACATACACTCCTCAACAAAATGGTACTGCTGAGAGAATGAATAGAACTTTATTGGAAAATGTGAGATGTATGTTACTTAGTTCTAACCTTCCAAAAATTTTCTGGGGTGAAGCCCTTAAAATAGCCACTTATCTGATAAACAGAATTCCTTCAAGTGCCATAAACCTTCAAATCCCTGAACGCTTATGGTCTGGAGAATCTCCAAACTATTTCAAACTTAGGGTATTTAGTTGTGCTGCATATGCTCATCAAGATATAGGCAAACTGGAACCTAGATTTAAAAAATGTGTTTTTTGGGTTATGGAAAAGAAACAAAGGGTTATAGACTATAGGAAAGAAAAAGTAATGGGTATAAAGTCATCATTATCAAAAATGTTGTGTTTGATGAAAGTCGATTTCCCTGTAAAGCTTCTTCCGGTTAGAATACTGAACCACCTACTCTGATTAAAGAAACTGTTTTGAAAAATCAAGATCAAAACAATTCTGACTCTGAAAATTTGATTGAGGTGGATTCCACTCAATCTGATACTGTTCAGTCCTCAAATGAATCTGAAACTGAAGAATATTATGAAGATACCTCTCTTAACAACTACTAGTTTGTCAGGGACATTGGTAGAAGGAATCAGATCCTTTCTACTAGAATTAACACTAATGAATTTGTAACTTTCTACTCTGAATTGGAACCTGTTAGTTTTGAACTTGTGACTTATAAAGAAGCTATAAACTATAAAGATTCTAAGTATCAGCTGGAAGTCATGAAAGAGGAAATGGATTCTCTTCTTAAGAACAAAACTTGGGTTTTTGTTGATAAACCTAAACAGCAAAAGATAGTGAATTGTAAATGGGTTTATAAAATTAAAGAAGGTGAACCTTATACAAAAAGGTATAAGGCCAGACTTGTGGCAAAACTATTCACACAAAGAGAGGGCATTGACTATAACGAGATTTTCTCACCAGTTGCAAAATAATCATCTATTAGAGTCCTTCTTGCTTTGACAGCTAACTTTAACTGGGAATTAGACTAGCTTGATGTCAAAACTGCTTTTTAAATGGTGACCTTGATGAAACATCTACATGGATCAGCCAAAAGGTTTTGAAATACATTCAAAATCTGAACAAGTTTGTTTGTTAAAAAAGTCTCTTTATGGCCTAAAACAGGCTCCAATGCAATGGTATAAGAAATTCTACTCTTATGTTCAAAATTTAGGTTTCTCTAAAAGTAATTTTGATTCATGTTTTTTCTATAAAGGTTCAGGTGGACCTGAATCTGTTTATCTGTTGCTTTATGTTGCTTTATGTTGATGATATGCTTCTTGCTTGTAATAATAGATTTGAAATTGATCTGTTAAAGAAAAGCTTAAAACTGAATTTGAAATTAAAGATCTAAGGCAAGCTAAGAGAATTTTTGGGAATGGAAATTAAAAGATTCTGTATGTGAATCAAAATTCTTATGTGAACAAAGTTCTTGAAAAATTTGCCATGACTGAGTGTAAATCTGTAACCTTGCCTATTGCAAACCATTTTAAACTTTCTAGTGAGCAATCTCCTAAAACTGATAAAGAGCATGATATCATGACTAAAATACCTTATGCTAATGCTGTTGGCTCTATTATGTATCTTATGATCTGCACTAGACCTGATCTAGCTCATGGAATAAGCATCCTTAGTAGATTTATGGCTAATTTTGGTGAAATACATTGGTTGACTATTAAATGGAGGATAAGATATTTAAAAGGTACAACTAATTTGGGTTTAAAGTTTCAAAGGTGCAATGAAGGTGTTATTTTAAAGGGCTATACAGATTTTGATTTTGCTAGTGATTTAGATAAAAGAACATCAACATCTTCTTATGTGTTTACTCTTTGTGATGGTTGTGTAAGTTGGAATTCTCAATTACAAAAGATTGTTGCTCTTTCATCTATAGAAGCTGAATATATTGTAGCTTGTGATGCTGTTAAAGAAGGTCTGTGGCTAAGAGGTCTTTTAAATGAATTTGGATTTATAAATGAAATGGTCAGAATATATACTGATAATCAAAGTGCCATTCATCTGAGTAGGAATCGTGTTTTTCATGATAGGACTAAGCATGTTGACATTAAATTTCATTTTGTTAGAAACATGTATGATAAATGTTTGATTAGTTTGATTAAAACTCCTACTGGGTACAATCCTATTGATTTTAGCACTAAGGTGTTACCTTTAAACAAATTTAGAAATTGTTTTAAAACTGTTGAATATAAACTAAAAGTATTGTTTTTGTTAAGTTTTAAGTAGTTTAATTTATGTTGATTATCAATTCCAAATGTTTTTCTTTTACAGGTACAGTAGAGCAAATGAAACCAGAAAATGATTAAGTTTGAATCCATAAAAAGAATGATCAGAATAGTTTGGCAAGGTAAAGATTGTTGGATAAAGGCGCCTCTCTATTCTAATCTGTTGGGCTGATTTTGATTTTGCTAGTGATTTAGTTAAAAGAAGATCAACATCTTCTTATGTGTTTACTCTTTGTGATGGTTGTGTAAGTTGGAATTCTCAATTACAAAAGATTGTTGCTCTTTCATCTACAGAAGCCGAATATATTGCAGCTTGGGATGCTGTTAAAGAAGGTCTGTGGCTAAGAGGTCTTTTAAATGAATTTGGATTTATAAATGAAATGGTCAAAATATATACTGATAATCAAAGTGCCATTCATCTGAGTAGGAATCGTGTTTTTCATGATAGGACTAAGCATGTTGACATTAAATTTCATTTTGTTAGAAACATGTATGATAAATGTTTGATTAGTTTGATTAAAATTCCTACTGGGTACAATCCTATTGATTTTGGCACTAAGGTGTTACCTTTAAACAAATTTAGAAATTGTTTTAAAACTGTTGAATATAAACTAAAAGTAATGTTTTTGTTAAGTTTTAAGTAGTTTAATTTATGTTGATTATCAATTCTAAATGTTTTTCTTTTACAGGTAAAGTAGAGCAAATGAAACCAGAAAATGATTAAGTTTGAATCCATAAAAACAGAAAATGATTAAGTTTGAATCCATAAAAAGAATGATCAGAATAGTTTGGCAAGGTAAAGATTGTTGGATAAAGGCTGCCTCTCTATTCTAATCTGTTGGGCCTCTCTAATTTTGTTGGCCCTATTCTATTTGATTACTTGGGCTTGTGCGTGTTATTTGGGCCAACCGGTTTACTATTGTTAAATGGTGTAATCTTGACTCTACACATGGCATGCTTTTGGACTGTTGGATGGAGGAAACTAAAGGGTTTCTTTTTATTCTGGCCTCTGGATTCTTCGATGATTTAGTCATTCAGTTTCTAGGGTTTTCTACTCTCTGGTTTTCTCTCGAGCGTTTCTCTCTGATTTTCGTTCTTGAGATATTTCTGTAATATCTGAATGATATTCTTGAGTGTATAGTGTATACACATTTGTAGAGGAGTGAAATGTGTATATGAGAGGCTAGTGAGAAAACAGTGAAGAAATTGATAAATTGTGTAATATGCACTTTGTGATTTTCTTAGTGGATTCGAGCATAATCTACTTGGTAGATGCTCTGCGGATGAGTAGGCTATATATTTAGCTGAACATTTAGACTCCAAAGGGGACGAAAAATTCTTTGTGTTTTCTGTTATTTTTGTTTTGCAAAACTATCTAATTTGTATTTGTTGTTGTTAAACTCGATTCTGGACCAACAAAAAATCAAACAAAACAACAATAAATCAAGCAACCTAGAAAACTCAAGAATGCGAGAGTGAGGGTTTCTCTCACTAGAGTCGAGAGTTTCTCTCTCTAACCACTTGACTTCAGTTTCAAAAGGTTCATGTGCATAAAATGTAAGTACTCCCGCTTCCGCATATCTATCAGTATCTCACGTAATTTTCACCTACGTGTTCGAACGGTTGAATTGCCCTCGGATCAATCTGTCACGCTCTTTGGGACATAAAAACAGGTGAAACACAAGCGTTTCATGTTTGTGCTCTTGCCATTTGAGTGTGAATAAATCAAACCAAGCTGAAGAAATTTTTGAGTCCAGAGTGATAAAATGTGTAAAGATTCCTTCAAATTCTTCATGTATCCATGGTTTGCTATGGGCCATCTCACCTCTTTTATTCATCTATCCAACAAACTTGCTGAAAGAGGCCATAAAATCTTCTTTATCCTTCCCACAAGAACACAATCCAAATTGGAACAATTCAATCTTCATCCCGAACAAATCAGATTCATACCGATAATTGTTCCACACGTTGAAGGCCTCCCTTCAGGCACTGAAACAACTGCAGATATATCTTTTTCAATGAATCCTCTTCTTCGGTATGCCATGGATCTCACACAACCTGTCATTGAATCTTTTCTCCAAGAGCTCGAACCCCATTTTGTGTTCTTTGATTTCGCACATTGGCTTCCATCCTTGACACGCCGGTTAGGCATTAAGTCGATTAATTATTTCACGATAAGCCCTGCAGCTGCTGGATACTTACTTCAAGATGAGTCATTGACAGAAGCTCCAAAAGTATTTCCTCCATCGTCCATCAAGCTTTACGCACATGAAGTGCGTGCATTAAATGGTGTAAACAATGGAAAGGAATTTGGCGGTGGAATAACTTTTGTGCAGCGTATACTCATGGCTACAAATGACTGTGATGCCATTGCTTTTAAAACATGTACAGAAATGGAAGGTCCATACTGTGAATTTCTAGAAAATAAGTTCAAGAAGCCAGTCATTCTTGCAGGGCCAGTTTTGCCAGAGCCACCAACTTCAACTCTAGAAGAAAAATGGGCAAAATGGTTGGATCAATTCAAATTGAAAAGCGTGATTTTTTGTGCATTCGGTAGCGAAGCTAGGCTTAGAAAGGATCAATTTCAAGAAATTCTATTGGGTTTGGAGTTTACAGGTTTCCCATTTTTTGCTGCTCTAAAACCACCTATTGGAACTCGATCAATAGAAGAGGCTTTACCAGAAGGTTTCACAGAAAGAACTCAAAAACGAGGAATTATTCACGAAGGTTGGGTTCAACAACAATTGATCTTAGGACACCCTTCAATAGGGTGTTTTGTAACTCACTGTGGGTCAGGTTCCTTATCGGAGGCCTTGGTGAATGAGTGCCAATTGGTGCTAATGCCACATGCTGGTGATCAAATCATTAATGCAAGATTGATGGGAGGAGATCTGAGAATTGGAGTTGAAGTTGAGAAAGGTCATGATAATGGCTTATTTACAAAAGAGGGTATCGTTAAGGCAATAAGATCAGTTATGGAATATGATAGTGAGATTGGAAAAGTAGTTAAATCTAACCATTCTAAATGGAGGGATTTCTTGCTGAGCAAAGGCCTTGAAGATTCTTACATTGATAGCTTTGTTCACAAGTTGGGAAGCCTCGTGGATGTTTGATAAGTGGAATGGACGACAATATTAAAGAAGAAAAATAAGTTAGAAGATTTGTATATTATACTAGAAAGACTATTAATCAATGGAAAATGTCTCTTTGTGGGAAAATAATTAATTTGGAGGAAATATTTTTCAGTTTCTACCTCTGGCCTGCAGTAAAGTATTATCTATAAATGAAATGAGCTATATAGAAAATTATTTGTTGATTAATTGTTAATGATTAGAAGTTCTTCACGAGTCGATATTCAATAACGAACTACTAAAAAAATATTACGCTTGTTCATCCATCATGAATATTATTATTGATCAATACTTAACATGTCATTAACGTTTCTTTAATTTGTCATCGATAATCAGGAGTCAATAACTTATATCATCGAAAAGTTACGAACAAATAATTGGTAATTGCCGGCAGTGGCGAATCAAATTTAGCTAGGGCGGATCTTGATTGTTGATTATTGACCATTGACAATCAATGATTATATTAACGATGTTATTTATTAATATTAAATTTAATAATATTAAAATGCCACAATTTATTTTTTAATTAAAATTAATTAAAGATTAGAGAACACGTGGTTGAATTGAGCCCACTTTTCCAATTTTTTTTTTCACTTATCCTAATTTTCTAAACATTAAGAGCTCAAATCACAAATCAAAACTCAAAAATAATAAATCATAATTCATAAAACATAAAGTATTTATCATAAATCACAATTATTATTTCTCAATCATAACTCATGCAACATAAATTATAACTCATAAATAAAAAACAAAAAAAAATGAATTATGTGATTAATAACACAAATGACAGAACACAGAACAAAAACCAAAAAAAAAAAAAAAAAAGAGAAAGAAAGAAAGAAAAAGAAAGGCGCTCGCTGCACAGTCTTGAATATAGAGAAAATTAGACTACATACCGTAAATATAAGTATGTTTTGAAAAATCATCTACCGCATATTTTCATCAATTTTAAAATTAAACCCTAATACTCTTATTTTATACTTTCTTCTCTATTTAATCTCTCTATATTCCTCTCTCATCTCTTTCTAGAATAATTGGGAAACCTGTTAGATATTCATCTGCTCAGCATATGATTATTGTTATGTACTATGTAGATTTCTACTATCACTTTTTCAATTGTATGAAACCCATTTAAGAAAGTGCTTTGAGATCCATGAATGTTGCTCTTTCTTTGCCTGACGGGAGCAAAGAGCGTAATTTCGATTGTTATTACAAGATACTAAGTTTGGTGGGCAAGAAATGCTGCTACGAGGATGCTGAAAAAATTAGTTGAGACCAGTTATACCATTAAATAGGCAGATGTATCATGCCTTACTCAAATCCTATATTAAAGGTTGAACCCCAACCTTGGGAGCCCCCACCTGCTATGCCATGGGCCATGGTGAAGGAGGTAATTCGTAGGTTATGTTTTCAAGGGTACAGGGTGGAAGGCTGCTTGTACTCCCCAAATCCTATATTAGTGCTGGCAAGGAAGTGGATGGACTTTTAAACTCAAATAGAGATGATAATTTAGCCGAAGATGAAGAAACATAAAATATCTTATCCATGAAATAAAATTTAAAACTTTCACCCGTTTGCGAAGATGGAATTCAGTTTACTGCAGCTAGGCTGTTAAAGCCCTTCGAATTACATGGTTCCATCAGGGGCATAATATTACGCCATAAATGTTTACGTGGTTCCACTGTATATTGGGCAAAATTGAACTCTACGCACTAAAATATCAACTTGGTCAAGATGTTTACTTACCATCGGCAAGCAAAAAACGTTAAGCTATAAGAGCCAAATAAGTAACGCCAAACAAAAATAATAATTAAAAAAATAAAAAAATAATTCTACTTTTCAGAATGTCTCTTTTTCACCTTCTCATTTTCGCACACACATTAGATGCTTCAATTGAATTGATTAAAAAAAATATGAATTGAATGCATGATTAAAATAGAATTTGAATTCGTATATTTAAATTTTTCAAAAATGCACACATATGCATCTAGTTAATTGCTTACATGAGATACTACGACTTTTTTCAGAGATGTCACTTTTCAACGTTCTCATTTTCGTAAATACATTGGATGCATAAATTGAATTGATTTTAAGAGATGAATTGAATGCAAGATTAAAACAAGATTTGAATTTCCAAAAATACACACGTATACATTCAGCTAATTGCTCCAATGAAATACTGTGACTTTTTTCAAATAAAAGTGTTAGAACATCACTTTATAACTTTATCTTTTTCACAAACACCTTGAATGCATCAATTGAATTGATTCAAAGAAATATGAATTGAATATAAGGTTAAAATAAATTTTGAATTCGTATATTTAAATTTTCAAAAATACACATGTATGAATTTAGTTAATTGTTCCAAAGAGTTATTGCAACTTTTCATAAAAAAGTAACAAATGACACTTTTTCACATTCTCATTTTCGCAAACATTTTGGATGCATCAATCCAATTGATTCAAATAATTAATATGAATTGATTAAAACATTGTTTAAATTTCGTATATTTAAAATTTTCAAAATATACATGTATACATAATTAATTCCTCCAATGAGATATTGTGATTTTTCGTAAAAATGTCACTTTTTTACATTCTCATTTTTGCAAACACCTTGGATATATCAATTGAATTGATTTAAAGAAATATGAGTTGAATTCAAGATTACAACAAGGTTTGAATATTTAAGTTCTCAAAAACATACACATATGCATCTAGCTGCTTCAATGAGATCTTGCGATTTTTTCATAGAAAAGTGAGAATGCCACTTTTTCACGTTCTTATTTTCACAAACACATTGGATGTATCAATTGAATTGATTTAAATAAATATAAAGTGAACATAAGATTAAAATAAGGTTTGAATTCATATATTTAAGTTTTAAAAAATACACACACATGCAACTAGTTCAATTCTCCAATGAGATACTGTGATTTTTAATAGAAAAGTGACAAAATGTTACTCTTTTCACATTCTCATTTTCACAAACATTTTGGATGCATTAATTGAATTGATTCAAAGAAATATGAATAGAATTCAAGATTAAGCCATTGTTTGACCCCGGCCCCATTTTGGAGAAAAGTGTGTCTTGAAACAGTGATTTTTGGAGACTGCATGGTTAAAAAACAAGAACAAGTTTTCGATTTACGCGTAATAGTTTTTGATTGAGTTTTTAAAAAATGAGTTTTTGATAAAATGGGGCTCAAACAAGTGCTAAAACAAGGTTTGAATTCATATATTTAGATTTTCAAAAATATACACGTATACATTTAGTTAATTTCTTTATTGAGATATTGCGACTTTTTCATAGAAAAGTGAAAGCATGTCATTTTTTCACATTCTCACACAAACCTTGGATGCATCATTTTCACACAAACCTTGGATGCATCAATCGAATTGATTCAAATAAATATGAATTGAATGCAAGATTAAAACAACATTTGAATGCATATAATTAAATTTTTAAAAACACACATGTTTGCAATAAGTTAATTGTTCCATTGAAATACGACGACTTTTTATAGAAATGTCACTTTATCATATTCTCATTTTCCCAAACACATTGGATGTATCAGCTGAATTGATTTAAAGAAATTTGAATTGAATGCAAGATTAAAACAATAATTGAATTCATATATTTAAATTTTCAAAAATATACGTATTCTTATAGTTAATTGCTAAAATGAGAGATACTACGACTTTTTCAGAAAAAAGTGACAAATGTCATTTTTTCACATTCTCATTTTCACAAACACATTAGAGGCATCAATTAAATTGATTCTAAAAATATAAATTAAATGCAAGATCAATACAAAGTTTGAATTCGTATATTTAAATTTTCAAAAATATACATATATGCATCTAGTTAATTGCTCAAATGAGATATTGTGATTTTTTCATATTCTCAAACATCTTGGATGCATCAATTGAATTGATTCAAAGATATTTTTTCATATGTATTAATCTAGTCTATTTCCTCTCAAGATAATAATGTTGGTTTTGTTGAGAACAAAAAACAAACTCAAACAATCTAGAAAGAACTTGTATATTAATTGATAATAACTTTGGCTTATAAATAGCCGTACAAAGGTTAACATAAGAAAATAAAAGTGTAGCCCACGTTTTACTCTAACTAATAACGTGGTAAAGGAATGAGTCAAAGATAAAAATAAACACTCCTATATAATAGGAATTATTGGGACAGAATAATCTAGAACAACTAAAAATCTCAAGCCTTAACACCCTCTCTTAGCAATTAGTTTACATCTGGCACTTCACGAATACCCATCAATTCTCTCATCTTTAAAAAAAAATCAAGCTTGAGTGGTTTAGTCATCACATTTGGAATCTGATCTTGTGTGCCACAATAAACCAGCTCCACAACTCCTTCCTTCGTGCGATCCCACGGGAAGTGAAAACGAACATCTATATGCTTGCTCCGCCCATGCATCACAGGATTCTTTGATAGTTTAATTGTTGAACTATTGTCACAAAGCATAGTAGTACAACTTCCTTGTGAATGACTGAGTTTCTCTAAGATTCTCCTCATCCAAACAGCTTGACATGCACAAGATGCTGCAGCTATGAATTCAGCTTCAGTTGTGGAGAGTGAGACAATAGGTTGTTTTTTTGAAGACCAAGACATAGCTCCAGAACTCAAGCCGAAAACATAACCTGATGTGCTTTTCCTATCTTCCAAGTCATCGGCATAGTCACTATCATTAAAAGCAACTAATTTTTCACTTCCTCCCTTCTGATAGAATATCACAAGGTTTGTTGTGCCTTTTAAGTAGCTCAACACCCCTTTTTGCAGCCTGTAAGTGAAGCTCAGTTGGCTGCCCCATGTATCTACTAATTAGGCTAACCACAAACATCAAATCAAGTCGAGTTGTGGTTAAATACATGAGACTTCCTACCAATTGCTTGAAAAACGTTGCATCCACCTTGACTCTATCTTCATCGTTGAAGATCTTATAACTTGGAACAATTGGACTTTGAACAGAATTGCTCTCCTCCATCTTCAAGATACCTAAAACATATTTCTTTTAGCTAATGTAAGTACCATCAGTATTTTACAACACTTCAACTCCAAGAAAATATCTCATCTTTCCTAAATCAGTCATATCAAACTCACGCATCATAGAACTCTCAAACTCAACAAACATCGACTCATCATTCTCAGTAAAAAATAAGATCATCAACATACAAGCTAATGATTAAAATTTTACCTCCCATGCTTGCTTTGACAAACAGAGTGTGCTCACTATGACACTTCTCAAAACCTTCATTCAGAAAGTGTGCTTTTATACGACTAAACCAAGCTCGTGGAGCTTGTTTGAGTCTGTACAAGGCTTTTTTCAGTCTATATACTTTCTGTGGATTGTCTTTCTGTTCATAGCCCTTTGGTTGCTCAACAAACACCTCTTCACTCAGCTCTCCATGAAGAAAGGCCGATTTCACATCTAGTTGGTAAATTGTCCAACCTTTTTGAGTTGCAAGTGCAATAATAATTCGGACTGTATCCATCCTTGCCAAAGGCTTAAAAACCTCCATATAATCAACTCAATGTTGTTGCGCATAGCCTTTTGCCACAAGGCGTGCTTTGTACTTGTCTACTTTTCCAAGTTCATTAAGCTTTATTTTGTAAACCCACTTAACATCGATCTTCTTCGCTCTTTCAGGTAAATCAGTTAGCACCCAAGTATCATTCTTTTCAATGGCATTTATTTCACAATCTATGGTAACTCTCCACTTTGCACTTTTGACAACCTCTTCAAAATAAAATGGATCTGCATATGTAAATAATACAAGATTAGCATCATTTTCTTCTTCGGATGAACCCTCATCTGTGTCATAATCTCTCATCCAATATGGTGGCCTTCTAACTCTCCCTTCATTTGAGCTAGATGAACTCTCTTCATTCGTTGAATTTGAAATAGCATCCTCTCCTGCACTGTTTCTACCGTCATCATTCTCCACCTTGTCATTCACCACCACGTCTTCCTCATTATCTCCCCAATCCAATGCACTACCACACGTTCTTCATGACTCTTATCCCAATCCCAAAAATTGTTTTCCTCAAAAATTACATCCCTACTAACTACAATCTTTTTGGCTATTGGATTATAAAGCCTATATGCTTTAGACTCTTCACTAACTCCAAGCAACACGCAAGTAAAACTGTTGTCTTTCAACTTGGTTCTTTTAACATCAGGTACATGGACATGTAAGATACAACCAAACACTCGAAAATATTCTACCGAAGGCTTTACTCCACTCCATGCTTCCTCTGGAGTAATGTTCTTTACTACTAAAGTAGGACTTCGATTTAGAAAATACAGGGCCCAATTCATAGCTTCTGGCCAAAAAGTCTTTGAAGTATTCTTCTCTGAAAGCATACTTCGAACCATATTCATGATGGTTCGATTCTTCCTCTCTGCGACTCCGTTTTGTTGCGGAGTAGGCTGCTGTCAATTGTCTCTTGATGCCATTTTCTTTACAAAAATCATTGAATTCTTGTGAAGTAAACTCACCCCACGATCGGTTTGCAAGCACTTAATGTAGAAACCTGATTCTTTCTCAACACAACCTTTATAATGTTTGAATATAACCAAAGCTTCAGATTTTTCAACCAAGAAGTAAATTGGGCCTTTCGACTAAAATTATCAATGAAACTAATTAAATACCTCTTTTTGCTGTTTGAGATAGGTGTGATGGGGCCACAAATGTCAGCATGAATGAGTTGAAGTTTTTGAGTAGCTCTCCAAGCGCTCTTCTTTGGAATTGCACCTCTATGTTGTTTTCCAATCATGCAATCAGCGCACACTGCTGCTGTGGCTTCGAATTGTGGTAGTCCATGTACCATCTTCTTTTGTTGAAGAGTCCTCAAGCCATTGTGACTCAAATGTCCATATCTGCAGTGCTAGAGATGTGATGTATCTTGTGTAGCTGTATAAAAACAAACAGATTTCTTTGGTTGTGATGCAACTAACAAGATAAACATTTTATGGAGGACATCTCTGCTTGAATAATTAAGCCCTTCTCCGGATATAGATCTTACCCTTGTTGTGCTCGATAAGAATTGCTAGACCTTTCTCCTGCAGCTGCCCAATACTCAGTAAATTGTTTTTCAAATTAGGCACAACAAACACCTCAGTTACTACATGATTGAATCCATTCACTTTTAGCTTTACATTACCCTTCCCCATCACTGCCATTTTGGAGTTGTTTTCCAACTTCACGGTTTGCTTGAAGCTTTCATCAAAGTCACAGAAAATAGCTTGATCTCCACACATATGATTGCTGCAACCTGAATCTAAGAACCAAACGTTCGCCTTTTTAGCTTCTTTCTCCTCAACATAAGATATTAACAACATCGCTTCTTCATCTTCGAGTTCAGCATAATTGGCCTCTTTTTCCCAACTTGGGCACTCATATTGGTAGTGTCCAAGCTTGTGAAACTTGTAGCACTATACAACATCTTTGTTGAAAGTTTGGCGTCCTCTGCCTCTTCCTCTTCCTCACACGGATCCACGACTGCGGCCTCTTCCTCCTGTTCTTTTTTCCCAAGTGACTTTCAGGGCCTGCTCCTCCTCTTTGTTCTTATGAAATTTTTGCTCATGAACAATTAAGGAATTTTGCAGTTCATCAATTGATAGGCGATCAATATCCTTAGATTCTTCAATAGAGCAAACAATATAATTGAATTTGTCACTCAACGATCGAAGTATCTTTTCTACTATTGCAACATCTTGCATTTGTTCACCATGAACATCTTATTGGCAACAGTCATCACTCTTGAGAAATAGTCAGAGATACCCTCACCGAATTTCAATTCAAGAGTTTCAAACTCTTTGCGAAGAGCTTGAAGTATGGATCGTTTCACCCTTTCATTTCCTTGGTACTTCTTCTTCATGGAATCCCATATCTGTTTGGATGTGTTCTTTTGAAGGATGGTTTCAAGAATAGTTCGATCAATGGCTTGAAACAAATAATTTTTCACTTTCATATCTTTCAACTTCATTTCATCAAGCCTCTCCTGTTGCACCTATATCGGTACCGCTCCACTCTCTGGTTCAACATAACCAGTTTCCACAAGACTCCAATACTCTTTGCATCTTAAAAAGTTTTCCATCAACATGCTCCAATGATGATAATGACCATCAAAGAGAGGAATAGCAGGTTGCACAAAAGCCCCTTTAGTCGTCATCTCTCTTGCTGCTGCAATTTTACAAAGACTGCTTCTTTGTTTCTTCAAGCCTAGTGCTGGCTCTGATACTAGAATGTTGAGAACAAATAACAAACTCAAGCAATCTGGAAAGAACTTGTATATTAATTGATAATAACTTTGGCTTATAAATAGCCATACAAAGGTTAACAGAAGAAAATAAAAGTGCAGCCCACGTTTTACTCTTAACAAATAACGTGGTAAAGGAATGAGTCAAAGATAAAAATAAACAATCCTACATAATAGGAATTATTGGAACAGAATAATCTAGAACAACTAAAAATCTCAAGCCTTAACAGGTTTCAAATATTTTTTTAGTCATAGTATCAAAAATTAAATTTTCATATATACTAACTCATCACTGTTAATTCACAGTTGGATTTTCATGTATTGAATGTTTAGACGAAGAAAGAGCAAGGAAAATGGAAAAAAAAAATCTCTCTTATATTTGTCTCATCTTTGATAAAAAAAAAAAAAAATGCAACTAAAAACAAACAAATTCATAAAAAAATTCAGCTTTTAGCAAAATGGATTATATTGTTAATTTATCTGAAAAATGAACTTCTAATTAGTATATGAGAATGAAATTAAAAATGGCAGATGAGATCATTATTGAAAATTGAAAAATTGCATTTGAAAACTTTCATAAAAATCATAAAAAAGCGCTACTTTTAAATTTTGTCAAAATAAAAAAGGGCTTAAATTGATTTAATTTTGGACTTTTAATGAAATATTTAAAAAGAAAACGTTACTAGTAGGTTGGATATTTTATAATTTGTGCATTTCCGTAAAACCGTACATAATACTATTTATAATGATTTATTCTTTTGTTAATGATTTATCGAAAAGTCCTTACTTTTTAGTGTATTTGTGCAATTTCCTCTTTTTAAAATTGACGAGCAACTTTGACATTTCTAAATAGTAACGCATACAAGTGACAAATATCAAAATAACATTATTCATTTGTGCAGCACCAATAATCATTTTTTATCTTCTTAAAAAGTGACAAAAACTTAAAAGGTGACAAAAAACTAAAAAAAAAAGTGACAAAATTTAAAAAAGTGACACAATGTCACTTTTATAAAATTCA
>CAIGRS010312476.1:0-12528 GCA_903798395.1 Fraxinus floribunda | reverse complement strand
AAGCTCCTTTGTCGACACTATAGTCGCATGCACGTGGGATCCGCGTTAGTAAAAAATGTCAAAATGGAAAAAATGCTTTGGTGGAGTTTTATTAGCCATTACTTTTATAACAAGGACTTGATATATGCTCCAGGTACAGGAATTATTTTTTGGGTGGAGTTTTAGTAGCCATTACTTTTAGTTTGCCCCTGTTTGAAACCCATTTTGAGTATAATAGAAATTTTGGAATAGTAATTGATGTAAAAATATTTGATAAAAAGTGATGAAAAGTTTTTGATTTGTGTGTAATATTATTTTATTAGGAGAATGTGTGGTTGAAATGAAGGATGAGAATGAGANGGTACAGGAATTATTTTTTGGGTGGAGTTTTAGTAGCCATTACTTTTAGTTTGCCCCTGTTTGAAACCCATTTTGAGTATAATAGAAATTTTGGAATAGTAATTGATGTAAAAATATTTGATAAAAAGTGATGAAAAGTTTTTGATTTGTGTGTAATATTATTTTATTAGGAGAATGTGTGGTTGAAATGAAGAATGAGAATGAGAAAGAAAAATTAATGGATATCAAACGGGGGATCTATTCCGCCAAGCTTGTAAAAGGCCTGGCAGAGGCCTCACCTCACATGAGGTGGGTTCGATGCGGACACATCTCATTAAAAAAATACCTCCAAAACATCCACACACCCATGTGTTGTGAGATAGCCTGTAAAAGATATGGTAAAATGGATCTGGTAGCCTGGCACTTCTCTTAGGCCCTGTCTGTGCAAAATTAAAATCACAACGCCCACAATTTTTGACTTCGTTTAGTCACAGATTCAGCAACTTTTTTTGTGTTTTTCTGACCGTTGCTTCCTTTAATGGTAAAATAATCCATTTTTTTGCCAATTAAAATCGCGCCCAGACAGGCTCTTACTTTTATAACAAGGATTTGAGACATGCTACAGTACAGATTCCTGTACCTGACAGAACGCACACAGTAGGGGTGGTGGGTGGGATTTTTTGTCAATATTTTAATTTACATTGGGCTCACCCCCATGTGAGTAAAGTTGAATTCATGTATGAATTCTTGTTATGGGGTGGGGTGGGGTAAAGAAGAGATCCTTTCTTTTCTTTTCCCTTTTTAAATTTTTTATTTAATTATTTTAATAGATATTTATCATTTTGCCTCCTTTTAATTGATTAAAAATATGATCAAACTTAATTTTTGGGTCAATTGATGGAAAAATTGATGGAAACCATCCAAAAGGCTTCACATGCAATGTTTGGAAAGATTAGGGGTAACGGTTGCAATAAATCAAAGATTTGGGGAAAGTTTGCTAATGTTTCAAAGGTTTGGGGCTTTTGCTGCAATTATCCCTTTAATAAATTTAAAATGTTGCCTTTTGCTGGATGGGATTTTGCGAAAATCTCTTCAATGTTTTTATGCTGCTTTTCTAATAAGTTATCTGAGGTTGCATCTGACTGCTCCTTGTGGATTGTAATTGCTAACGAATAGGTGCTATATCTAATTGAGCCAATCGATGAAGTTGCCATCCAGAATCTACAGACTTCAAGGAATAGAAATTTGTTGACATCAGCAAGGAAGATTTGGAACTTGGTTAGTAATATTTAATGATGTTCAATTGACTTCGAACCGCAGATTGAACCGTTAATTCCCCATGCCAAACTCTGAAACGTCTTTGTTGATTTTCTTTGTGATGGTTGGGAGGGAAAAATGTTGCGCTGTTGTTTTCCTGATATCTTTTTGTCAATATTCAACAATCAGGTGGCAAAAGTGCAAGTGTCGAAGTGTTTAAGCTCATCGCCATGTGTGCTTGTTTCTGGAAAGTTTGGGTGGTCTGCAAATATGGGAAGGTCTGTCCTATGCATGTATATTAATGATGTAAAATGAAGAGTTTTCACATTTTTTAATTATAATTCGTTTTTCTTATTTTCTTCTATACAGATTGATGAGAGCACATACACTTGGAGACACTTCGAGTCTCGAGTTCATGAGGGGAAGAAGAATACTGGAGCTCAATCCCGATCACCCCATCGTCCAAGATCTGAATGTAAGATTTTATGCTTTTGTTTGAAAAGTAGATGTAGTATATGCTTTGAAAAATGTTGCGCTGTTGTTTTCCCTGCGTGTAACGGTTCTTATCCTTTTTCCAATATGACAGGTGACGAGGATGAGGTTAAAGAAAGGGAAACTAAGCAAGAGTATAATCTTCTTTGCGACTGGATAAAACAACAACTTGGTGATCAGGTGGCAAAAGTGCAAGTGTCGAAGTGTTTAAGCTCATCGCCATGTGTGCTTGTTTCAGGAAAGTTTGGGTGGTCTGCAAATATGGGAAGGTCTGTCCTATGCATGTATATTAATGATGTAAAATGAAAGAGTTTTCACATTTTTTAATTATAATTCGTTTTTCTTATTTTCTTCTATACAGATTGATGAGAGCACAGACACTTGGAGACACTTCGAGTCTCGAGTTCATGAGGTGAAGAAGAATACTGGAGATCAATCCCGATCACCCAATCGTCAAAGATCTGAATGTAAGATTTTATGCTTTTGTTTGAAAAGTAGATGTAGTATATGCTTTGTGATCTAAACAAAGTTCGAATAATAGGTTTGAAAATTTGTATAATGTCTTTATAGGGTGACATCTGTGAACATTGTAATGTCTTTTTGCAGTTCCTTAATGTTATTATAAATATTTTAAAACAGAAGCTTGAAGCATTATGTGACTTTTAACTTCTATAGCCTAAATTTATCTTTCTGTCTTTTATATTGCTTCAATAACTAATACCATTAGATTGGAAGCACTACAAAACATGAATCTTACAAATTGTCAAAAGTTCATCTTGGGCACTGTCGACCAGATCTTAATGAAATACTGCAAAATTTGGATCCAGCCGTTCTTACAAATGCTGAATTGTTATTTTTNAACATTTTTGCACCAAGTTTACTTTTTACATTTCAATTTTTGCAGGCTGCATGCAAGAATGCCCCAGATAGCACTGATGCTAAGAGGGCTGTGGAACTTCTGTATGATACAGCCTTGATCTCCAGTGGGTTCACCGTAAGTATAAAAGAAACTTTTATTGCATGTTTGGTACAGTAGATTAGACACGACTAAATGCTATCAAAGAAAAAGAGAGTTAAAATCTGATCTATTGCATTGTCCACTACAACTGATTCAGTATTAGTCTTGTTTAATCTTTCTATGTAACAATTTTTTCCTTGCTTCTTGTCAATGGCACAGCCTGACAGTTCAGCCGAGCTAGGTAACAAGACATACGAGATGATGGCAATGGCCCTTGGAGGAAGGTGGGGCAGACTCGAGGACAACGAAGCGGAATCCACAGAAAATGCTACAGAGTCTGATGCAAGTTCGTCTGATGGTTCGGAAACTCAAGTCGTTGAGGCGTCAGAAGTGAGGACTGAGAATGATCCTTGGAGTGCTTGATGAGGGCATCAGTTCCCCATCTTTTATCCAATTTTTGGTACAATTGTCCCCAACAGGTAAGAGTTCTGAGGTAGAGTGCACAAAAATGTAGCAAACCATTGGTCAAAGGGTACTATCTACTTATTATCAACATATTTCATAAGACTTGACACACATTTTCAATACAATCCCATTAT
The DNA here is from genome assembly GCA_903798395.1 of Fraxinus floribunda. NCBI lineage: Eukaryota > Viridiplantae > Streptophyta > Magnoliopsida > Lamiales > Oleaceae > Fraxinus > Fraxinus floribunda. Next base: position 8,904 of record CAIGRS010312476.1, on the reverse strand, counting down.
ACTCTCTCTCAAAAAAAGCCGTCTTGCATTTTAACTCGGTCAAAATAATCTATGGGTCAGTTAAATTTGCACCATCAATTTTTTTTTGTGTGTGTACTAGAAATGTCAATGATCTATCAGTCTATTTGTACAACTAAAATTTGATTTTCGTTGGTGTTAGATATGTTATAGCTAATGTCACTTTTAAGAGTGCTAAGTGCATATTTGGAAAGTGGACTTTCATGTTTCAGCTTTAGTTCTACCAAAAATGTTTATAAAATCAATATTTGTAGATATAGCATTTTTAATTAACAGCCAGCTTGAAATTTCAAAAATAGAGGCTGAAACACATAACTGAGCTCGGTCGCCTAGGCAAGTGCGTGATCAAAATGTTTGTTTTCGTTCAGAATTTAACTCCAAGGAAACTTCCTTTTGGGCTATTATTTGCACGAATTTTAGACTTTTGGGACTTCTTGAAGAGTACTATAAATATAACTTATAAACTTAAAAGTAGGGTGGAAAATTGATTATAAAAGGAGGCAAAGAACGGAAGATTGAGTTCAAGAAATCTAAACATCAAATTCAAGAATTTCGGGTGATGAACTATTTTTATTTCTTTTTGTTTTCTTCTTCACAAAATATAACTTACAAACTCAAAAGTAGGGTGGAAAATTGATTGTAAAAGGAGGCAAAGAGAAGACCGAGTTCAAGAAATCTAAACATCAAATTCAAGACTTTTGGGTGATGAACTATTTTTATTTCTTTTGTTTTCTTCTTCTCAACATGTTAGGTTAAAATAATCTTGTGATAGGATCACGATGAACTTTGCATTACGAAATAACTTTTAAATCTTGTTTTGGACATTAAAGCACATTTTTAGTTTTGAACAATTATGATGAGATTTATTTTATCGACAATTACTTGATTACTAATTGAATAAATCTTGCGATTTGTTTTACCTTTGAGAGATTGAAAATAAGTTAGACATAGTCATAATTGTAGTAAAGTCCGATAGGAGATAGAAATATACAATTATGTTTTACGTGATCTTTAAGTATTTACAAATTCATTAATGCATTCTTGTATTTTTGCATCCGTCATAGAAATATAGTCGGGTCACATGTAAGAATATGTTTAATTCTACACAAAGAGATTATTAAACAATTTAGAAATATTGATCTTTGTAATTGAATCGTATTGTCAAATTCAAAAGTTCGGAGTTAAATGGGAATCGATACAAGGGATTTGAGATCCTAGTGCATCTTTCATCAAACTTGCATAAATCACAATTTTGCATTGAATTTTGTTAAGCTAAATCTTGCATTTTTAAGTAGAATAATTAGTGACAAATTAGTTATTGACAAATCGTCAATTTTCATAGTTTTGGTTAAGGTTAATTTTATTTGAGCTTAAACCAATACAATCTATGAGGGTACGATATTTGAACTTAGAACTCATTTTAATACTTGTTAACGAATATTGCACTTGCGATATTTTAAACAAATCAAATATTTTCGTGACAAGTTTTTGACGTCATTGCCCGAGTATTGTATTTAAGTTTAATTTTATATACGTTGGCACTAATTTGAACATATTTTTTATTTTATTTAGTTGCTCTATTTTAATTTATTTCAGTACTTCTATTTTCTCTTCAGGCATTTTATGTGAAATTTGGGGGACGGTGAACTAATAACAGCTGATTCAGAAATTGAATGCACTTTTCACCATAGGCAAAGAAAAGTTAGAGAAGCACAACAACAAAAGATAACTAATTCACAGAATAATCTAGTTATCCAAGAGAATGAAGATGTAGTGATTGATGAATGGAACATGCTAGTTGGGGACTTCATGACTCCACAAATTATTCAGAGTCAATCTAGCATCATTTATCCTCCTTTTGGACAGTCGAACTTTCAGTTGTAGACCAATGTCATCCAGTTGTTTTGGAATGGATATCAATTCTATGGTAGGGCTGATGAGAATCCATACACACGTCTCTTAATTTTTGGAGATGTGTCAACACTCTAAATATCAAGGGGTTTCTGATGATATTATCATATCAATACAATTTTCATGTACTCTAGAGGATAGAGCCGTTGAATGGTTGGATTCACAACATATTGCTAGCATTACCATTTGGAATAATAAAAAATTATGCACCAAATTCTTTCCACCGACTAAGATAGCAAAGTTGAAGCATGACATATCCATATTTCGTCAAGGAGACATCGGATCTTTTGATGAGGCTTGGAATAGATTCAAGAACATACTTTAGAAATATCCTCATCACAGCATCAGTAAGGGCTACAGGTCCAATATTTCTATACAGGTCTACTTCCATCTTATAAAAGTATAGTGGACTCTTCATTCAATGACTAATTATACACGAAGACAATTGATGAAGCCTTAGAGTTGTTTGAAAGAGTGGCTACTACCACCATTATATGGGCTTCTGAGTGGATTGTTCATAAGAAGGCACTAGTAGTATATGAGGTGGACATTTATACAACGTTATCTGCAAAAATCGACTCTTTGGTTCATAAGGTTGAGGGTTTGTCAAAATCAACCAATGTAGTACAACCCAAGCGAACAAGTCACGAAGAATACAAGGCAGATCACAAGACAGCAGATTTTCCAATCCTTGCACAGGATACTGAACAAGTTAACTATCTACAAAGGGGTCAGCGCCAATAAAATAATCAATATTCTGACACTTACAATCTTAGTTGGAGGAAGCATCCAAATTTTTCTTGGAGTAATCAAAATCCCACTGCACCCTATGGTTATTAATATCAGCAGCCTAAGAAGAAAAGTTCGCTGGAAGAGACATTTGGAAAATTTATGGAAAGATAGAGATATAGAGGCAAAGAATCAATTCAATGAATGATTGTGACATCCCTTCAAAATCAGAGACCTGCAATCAAGAACCCGAAAAATCAGATGGGACAAATAACACTTGATGTATCAGACAGAGCACCAGGTACCCTGCCAAGAAATACTGAAACTAATCCTAAAGAGCATGTAATGGCCATAAGTACTTTAGAGAATGAAATAATTTAGGATCCATCCGTGAAAGCAATCACAACAAGAAATGGAGTACAATTGCCTGAGATTACAATATAGATGAGGAGCAAGCAGATGAGTCTAAAAAATCAACTCATAAAAATTTGAAAGAGAATTCAGACAATCCACAAACTAGGGCAGCTGCTCCTGTCAAAGAATATGTACTTTCCATTCTATTCCCACAAAAGTTGAAGAAACACAAGGTAGACTAATATTTCGAGAAGTTTCTGGATGTGCTAAAGAAACACCAAATCAGTATTCCGTTCATATATGCTATAAGGCAAATTCCAAGCTATGCAAGATCTTTTAGGGGCATCATATCAATGAAGAAAAAACTTTCGGAATTTGAAATTATGGCGCTGATAGAGAAGAGTGGTGCAAGAATATAAAATAAACTGCCTCTCAAAGTCAAGGATCCAAGAAGTTTCACTTTACCTATTCAATTGGAGAAGCTGGTTCTTTTAATGCTTTATGTGATATAGGTGCAAGTATTAACTTAATGCCTTTATATGAAACAATAGATTGAAATTAGGAGAAACAAAAGAAACAACGATGTTATTGCAGATGGCCGATAGAAACATCAAATATCTAAGAGGCAAGGTACTTATCAAAGCTGGCAAATTGATATTTCCAATAGACTTTATTGTTCCAAACATCGAAGAAGACATAGATATTCCAATAATTTCGGGGCGATAATTCTTAGCAATATGTTGAACTTTGATTGATATATAGAAAAGTGAGCTAATCTTGAGGGTGGATAAGAGACGAGAAGTTTTTAAATTACATCATCCATCCAAACAACCATTAGACCTCGAGGATGGCAATAGTATTGATGAAGATGAACTATCTATTCAACAAAATTTTCAGAAAAGAAAACCAAAATTTGGAAGAATTCTTGATAGAGACAAGAACGAAAAATTCAAATTTTGAAGAGAAAAAAGAGGAAGCAAGGCTGGAAATTGCAAGGAGTGCAAAGGTGAAAACATTTCGACTTGAACTACCATGAGTTAATCACCCAAAAGTCGAGTTTTAAACTATAAATCAAGCGCTTGGGAGGTAACCCATTTTTTTTTTTTTTTTTGAAAATTGCCAAGTGTACATAATATATGTACATAAACGTGTACATTACCCTCACATAGGGTGGAGCCCACAAAAATGCAGGGTCCACCCAATGTGAGTGTTATGTAACGCTCTATGTACATATATTATGTACCTCAAGCACTTTTTTTTTTTTTTTTTTTTATTTCCATTTTCACTTATTTTGATTAACTATGTCAGTATATGTAGTTTCAAGGATTGTATTACTATTTTAAGACCATATTTAGGAACTCATGCATTTGAATGATTTTTAACACACTTTAGGTCGTATTNTTTTTTTTTTTTTTTTTTTTATATCCATTTTCACTTATTTTGATTAACTATGTCAGTATATGTAGTTTCAAGGATTGTATTACTATTTTAAGACCATATTTAGGAACTCATGCATTTGAATGATTTTTAACACACTTTAGGTCGTATTTTAAGACCCGCATTAGTAACTTGGACTTGTTTGTTTATTGAGTTCATTTTACTTAGACTCGTTGTTAACATTCTAGCATTATATTGAGCTTACATTGATGTGATATGCATTCTTAATGTTGTATCTAGATTTCATTCTCCAAACCAATATGAAAGACTTATCTTTTTCTAACTATAGGATTTTTGTCGGGATACACGCCCTGTTATATAAGTTTTTTAAAAGTTAGAATATTATAACTTTTCGTGCTGTGAATTCAGTGCAAATATTTAAATCTTATATGCTATCACTAATTGTTACTTTGAATTCTTGAAATAGATATTAAAGCCTAGTAACAAGGAAAAATAATGGTTGTCATGACATCTACTAATCGGACTATCGTAATCATTCTACCTATCCGCGTCTACCTTGGGGAGTTTCTGATCATTACTTCTTTATTTTGATTATTTTTGCTTTTATATTAGGTACAATGTCATATTTTTATTTAGGGGAGAGTAAGTATTAAGATACTTTGAATATATATTTATTTTTTAATTGTTGATCGGGTATGTATAACTTTGTAATTGTTTAATAAAAAAATTCAAAAATAGTGTCTAGTTTAGCATTGAACGACTTACCGCCTAAGATGATATTTGTGACTTTGAAAGACTTACTTCCTTCTAGATTTACAAGTATCTGATTTTGATCACTTTATATAGAAAAATGCATTATAATGATTTTTAGGAATCCACATATGCTAAAAATACCTCAGAATAGGAGAGAAACAAAATGAGTGATTTTGCACGAGGGGTGTGAGGAAAAATTGACCACAAAAGGATTGAGATTATGAGTGAATCAACACCAGTGTTCTAAAAGGCGGCGTAATGCGCCGCCTAAGCGCGCCAATGCGCGAGACGTGATCGAAACGCATCGCATGCCCCAAATGCGTGTAAAAACGCGGTCAACTCAAGAGTTGACCACTATAATGAGCGCAAACAACGAAGGCACGCAATTTTTTAATTTTGTTGTCCAACATCCAGCCCACCATTTGATAGGCCCAGGAAGCATAAAGAAACCTTGTTGGCCCATTTATTTATAGGAAAAATTTCATGTGCTTCTTCTATAGATTTCCGATGTGGGATAACTTTGGCTGTGTTACTGTGCATCACACTTCTATGTGTATTTCCTTCGCAGGTGGGAAGTGCTCAAACTCAGGGAGACCAACCGGATTCTCACCGCCGGGAGGATCCCGGCCAAATCCAGCAACGAGATGAGCAATTTGGAAACAAAAATCAAACAGCAAAAAATTCGGAATTAGCAGCAATTTGGAAACAAATCTTCAGATTTTTGCAGAAGTTACAGTGAATTTATCTTCTTGAAATGCAATATCAAAACCGAACAGAAAAGGTAGAAACTGGCTTGTAAATAAAACTTGGGATCGAAAGATGGTCGCTTTTCCATAAATTACCAATTCACAATGGTAATGACTAGGAAAGTGCAATACCTGTCTGAGAATCAAATTCCGCCTCCTCCAATTCTTGCTTTGCCAACAATTTGGTGCCCTATTTCACGAAAATTAACTCTGATTCCCAAGCGGATGGGGCGCCAAAAATTCACATCAATAATTCTGCAGAATTTGAGGAAGAAGTATTGATTTCTCGTATGGCAATTGGCAAGAAAGGAAGATTCTGGAAATAAGGAGGATAAAATACCGTGTGCCATGCCCATCACTGCTACCCATTGAAGAAAAGATCCAATTACCAAATGGCCCAAGCCCAAAACAAAAGTACAAAAATGGATTGGCAATATTTTAGTATTATATTAAATGTTTAGTAACTAAGTATTATTTTTAAATATTAAATGATTTTATGATATAGTAATTTTTTTTTAATAATATAGTAAAAAAATAACTTTTTATATAAAAATATATTTAATGTCTTAAATATATTTAAAATAATATTAAAAATACAAAACGCATTATGGCGCTTATTCTTCGCATTGACACGCTTAAACTTGTGATTCTTGATTCTCGACCTCGACGCTTCGCAACGCATTACGCATTTTAGAACATTGCTTTGTTGTCTGTCAATAGTTGTGGTGAATGCAATTCCAATGAATCTTCTTTAAATATATTTAAAATAATATTAAAAATACAAAACGCATTATGGCGCTTATTCTTCGCATTGACATGCATAAGCTTGTAATTCTTGATTCTCGACATCGACGCTTCGCAACGCATTACGCCTTTTAGAACATTGGGGGTGATAGACAGCCTTATGGAAGTGGTGACAACCTCATGGGGGTAGATGGTCTCATGGTGGTAGACAACCTCATGGGGGTGGTAGACAACCTCATGGGGCAGACGACCTCATGGTGGTAGACGACCTCATGGTGGTAGACGACCTCATGGAGGTGATAGACAATGGGGGTGATAGACAACCTCATGGGGGCAGACGACCTCATGGGGGGTGATAGACAACCTTATGGAGGTAGACGACATCATGGAGGTGGCAGACGACCTCATGGGGGTGATAGACGACCTTATGGGGGTGATAGACAACCTCATGGTGATAGACAACCTCATGGGGGTGGTAGACAACCTCATGGGGGTAGACAATTTAATAATGGTGCTCAACATGGAGTGAACATCAAGTTGTTCTCACCCTCACTGAGCATCTTGAATAATTATTAATGTCATCCTGTATCAATTATTATGTCCAGATCGCTGTTAGCAATGTTGGAAATACAAGAATTATGTATTGTTTGAATACCACTTGATGAAATTAACCACTGGAATGAATTATTGAAATTGTATGGTAAATAATGAAGTATTAAATCAAGTAAAAGAATAACAAAGATAAGAAATATGACGGAGAAATTAAAAAATTTTATTGACTCAAAAATAATAGTGAAGAGAGAAAATTACAATGGATCTTATAATTCTAGTAATCTATTTTCTCACACAATAAAATTGTGTAGAAGAGACTATGGGGAACATGTAGGGGATGTCCAAACCCTCCCATTAAAATTGTGGATAAAGTAGGATACCAAAAAATCGAGTCCAAAACAAATTACAACTCACAATGAGTTTCCAAAATAGAATTTCAACTTGACATAAGACTACAATAACATTCCAAACTTGAATTCTTTTTGACGTACACTTCAATTAGAATTATTCAATACTTCAAATAAAGAATTCAGATCACACCCAAATTCTAACAAACTCTCCGTCCACGTGTTTATTGTTAAAGTTTTAAAAAAAATGTTGGAACACTTATGTCGTTGACATCAATGTGGTAACGCTCCGAAGGTTGGTAATTATATGCATCATGTTCATTGATGTTAATTTAGGAAACTCACGGTTGTTGTACTCTCTTGAGTATAACATGTGATGTGCAAGCTAATATTTGGATTTTTAGCATGAATCGCACGTGACAAATGTAACATTAACAAAGGTGAATTTAAATCAGTAAATGGTTCGTTGGGAAGTTAAACGAAATCTGTATTTTAAAAAATCTGGTCAAAATTTATAGGGTCTTGAGTTATGTGTCCATTAAGTTTTCAAACAAAAGAAAATGTTTCGAACTCAACGGGAATCAATGAGATGAGGTTCAAGCAACTTCGCAACCTTAAACCCAATCTTATATTATCATCGACAGTATTAGTTTTGCTACCCTTTCCCGAAAATCGATGACTATTCATAACTATTACTTTGACCCAAATCTTTTCCATCAGATAAACTAGGATACTTATGTATGAAGATAATCAATTAGATCGTTGTGGTTGGACTCTATTATTGATTTTTGAACACTTTCCATAGGTTTCTCTTATATATAAATCCTTCTTTGGTAATAGTTATGGAAGAAGCAATCATATAATAAAATAACGAGCATTTTGTTTTCAAATTAAATAAATTATTATTTATCAATAATTTGTTGAAATAAAAAGGTCCGATAGGTGTTGACCAAGCCATCAAAATAAGAAGTGTCTTTCAAACAAAATGAACACAAAGATATATTCTTCTTTATTTTGATTTTATCTAATCTCGACATAAATATCTGTGTTATGCTACAAGTCTATTGAAAAAAAAATGAGACTTATCATATTTAAACAATCTTTTTTTTTTTTTTAATTTTAGCATGAAGAGATAAAAATGCCATTGCAATTTATGAAAATACTAGGCCTACTTAAGGCAAAAAAAAAAAAAAAGAAAAAAGAAAAATGAAACTTGTGATTAAAGAGGTGCCTCAATTTACTATTTGTCCCTGCTTTGTTTCGACGCTTTAGCAAGTATAGAAATTAATCATTTTTCTCGGATTCATTGATATTTTCCTTTTTTTTTTTTTTTTTTTCAGTATATTAATTGT